>JANZLX010000004.1:8302465-8314943 GCA_025531955.1 Erythroxylum orinocense | reverse complement strand
GTTGTTCATAGTTTATTGTTGTGGTAGCCAATAGCTGCTTGTGTTAGAATAGCATGTTTGAGTTGGGAAGCTTGTGTTGGGAAGCTTGTGTGTAATGGATTTGAATATTGAAGTGGAGGTTATGAGCTTTATGAAGGATGATTTTGATGGAGTAATATGAACTTGAGGGTTTTTAGATGAATGATATGAATTACATATGATTTGAATATTGAATTGAGGTTTGGGAGTTGATGCATTTGAGGGAGTATTTGAATGTTTATGAAGTTGTTTTACTCTTAATGGGGTGAATTTGGGGAGATCGTTAGTTGACATGGTGTTAGGATGGAAGATGGATTGGAGAGGCTTGGAAGAAGGTTTGGGACACCTTGCCCAGTGTGTGTCCGTTAAACGGTCATGCAAGTTCATTTAACGGACCTTCTCGGGTGAATTTGGACCCTTTCCCCAGTATGTGCCCATTAAACGGACATGGATGTCCGTTTAACGGACCTTCTCGGACGAAATTGGGTTGTTTTACTAGTCTGTGTCTGTTAAACGGACATGCATGTCCATTTAACGGACATGCTCAGGTCAACTACAGTATTTTGCATTTTTGACCAATTTAGAGGCCGAATCTTGCTTTGAGGCCTCTAATATGAGTTGTAGATCTCGATGTCTTCTTTCCAATGGTTTAAGAACGAAGTCAATTGGACATTTGAAGGAGACGTTATGGCATTTGCAGCAAGGCATGTCTAGTTGAAGTTAGGGCTTAAGCATGTTGGATTCTTTCGACCCTAACGCCTTCGTCCGACCTCCGAATTGAATAATTCTTGAGACATGGGATTTCTAACATGTTTTTCTACCTCTTATCAAAGTTTGGTCACTTTTGGTTCTAGATTCGAAAGGATGGATTCCAAGCTTTTGAGGATTCGTTGGGATAACCCTTTAAGGCCACCTGCTAAAGCCTTTGGATCCATTTCGGATAGTTGGGCTTCGGGAATGGGGTCCAACAATTTGCCTTAGATATCTTCATTAGAGTTGTAGCTATTGAATTCTTATTTCCAACCATATAAAGAAAACCTTAATCCGATATCTTTAGGAAACGTTATGGCAATTTTCTCAACCTTGTGTTGTCTAATGACATCACTTCGTCTAAAAAATGACGTCATATTGTCTGTTCTATTTTTGACCCCCATATGAAAAAATTTGCCTTTGACATCTTCATTAAAGTTATCTCTCTTGAATTATTATTTAGAACCATATAAAGAACACCTTAATCCGATATCTTTAGGGAAAGTTATGGCAATTTTCCCAGCCTTGTTTTGTCTGATGATGTCACTTCGTCTAAAAAATGACGTCATATCATTTGTTTTATTTTCGATCCCTCAGATGAAAGCATTTGCCTTCGACGTCTTCATGAGAGTTGTAGCTATTGAAGTTTTATTTTGAACCATCCAAAGAACAACTCAATCAGAAATTTCTACAGAACGTTATGGCTATTTCCCCGAAATAAGTTCAGTATGATTGAGGTCAAAAACATGATGGCTTCTTTTGACCATAACTTCTTCACTAGACCTCCAAATGACTTTATTCTTGAACCATTGGATTTTTAAGACGTTGCTATACATCTCCACCAAAAATCATAACCATCCGAAATGAATGAAGAAAGATTGAGTAAAAAGAGTGGGACAGGTACAGTGAGTGTGCTCTTAAGTATTTTGAACGGGTGTTATTCCACTGAATATACTTCAGTGTTTTTTTGCTATCTTGATCTGTAGGAATCCAAATGTGAGGATTTCTAATTTTTGGTAAACTAGAGACATAGAGCCATAAAGTATCTTAAAGAAGTAAATTGTAATTCAGTTCCTAAGACTTTCAAATTTTGGGTGTAAGTTCTGCATTGTATACTATCTTGGACAAGAGCAGTCCAAAAATGTTTGAAGTATATCTTTTGAATCACTGAACAAAATTGAATGATTTCGGTGGAATTAGAAACTTAAGACAATGGGGGAAATTGTCTAGAAGAAAGTGTTATGACAAAATATTCAAGGGTATTTTTGGCAAGACACCCAAGTTTAAAAGAATATAAGCCTATAAGGAAGGATAAAATGGACTTTTTGGACTCATTAACGGCATAATTGGAAGAAGAAGTATTGTCTTGCTTATAAATAAAGGAGAAAACGTGAATGAAAAGATTCTAAAGAAACAAAAAGGCATGGATGAGAAAAGAGATAAGAGAGAGAAAACATGAAAAAGAATGAGAGGGAGAGAGAAGAGAAAACAAGCTTGGGTTTTAATTTCCTTAGCCTTTAAGAGAGATTTTGACGTTGCTCAATAAGAGAAAAAGGTAGAAGAAGACGAGAGCTTTCTTTTGAGATAAAGATCCCTTCATTTGGTGAAGAATGAAGGTAAGATCATTTTAAATCTCTTGAATTTTTAGAAGAATTTTAGTTTACGGAGTTTAGAAAATGTTTAGGTTGAAGTATTTTTTAGAACAAATTTTAGTGATTATACCTTGTGAGATTTTCAGTTGAAAACCCATTTGAGTGGGATTTTGTTATTGTATAAAGGGATCAAGAGAGACAAGAGGAACAAGAGAAGAAGCATTTTGAGCAAGTCAAGTCTTTAAGCACGGAAATCAAGATGGGTACATGTTTATAATAGGATCAATAAGCCACTACTGTTTTCTTTAAATCAAAGAAAATCACTGATTTCAATTGCATCATTTAAATCAAAGAAAATCACTGATTTCAATTGCATCATAAGTGTGCATTTATTGTTCTTCAAGGCTTTGAAAGTGTGCTGCATGTTGTGTATATAAATTTTGGTTGATTTTTTAAAATGATTTTAAAAAGGTATTAAGCTTAAGAAATCAAGTTTTCGAAATGTGACTTTTGAGGCAACATGCTTTACAAGTCATGAAATACATGTTATGTGGGTCTGTGGTGGTCCCCTAAGTTAAGTCAAATGAAATTGACAAAAGGCTTCTCCCGTCTACCCGCTAGTGGCATGGAGCTCCTTCATGGACTCCCATAAGTTCACGGATACGTAAAACTATTATGTGGAAATATGTAGTACGTTCTGTTTTTCGATTCACCTGGACCATTTTGGTATGCCTATGTGCTCATGATAAGTTGACAAGATATATGCATATATGACTATTGTGAATTGTTTGACAAGTTAATAATTTCATGATATAAGTGTTTTATGATTTTTAAATGCAGAATTACTACGGTTATGAAAATGTTCAATGACATTGAGTTTTCAAAGGTTTTGCTTACTTTTCTATTATAAACTATTACCCACAAGCTTTCAAGCTCACCCCGCATTCTTGTCCCATCTATAGGTGATAACTAAGAGATCAAGTGATCAAGAGCATAAGGGAATTGCTTCTTTTGCTATTTTGTATTTTTGTAATAAGCCAATGGTGTGGCTTTTGAGATGTAAATAAAGTTTTTCAAACTCTGTTGCTTTAGTAATGTAATGACAGATTGAAATAGTTTTGATTGTGTATGTTCATATTGACTTCCTTGTTAAAAGGGTTAAGTTGGAGGAATAAGTTTGTTTTGAAGTTTGAATTTTATGGGCACGCCACCCTTGTGAGATGATGCCTAATAAAAGTTCATGGAAATAACCCTACAAGGTAATATGCACGCTTAAGTTAAGTACGATGATATTCGCAAGAGTTAGGTTCTGGAAACAAACGAGACCCAACAGAATGTAAATACTAGGGAAAGCATGTGTATTGTAAGGCATACCTAAGTGTGCAACAATATGGTCAACCATATTAAACTTATAAAAATTACTTATTATAAATATACAACCGAAAGCATTGGCATCTATATAAAGGGGACATACATATTGTGAGAAGACTTGAATACAAACATATTTGGGTAAACCATGTTAGTGTTTATAGTCACACAAGCCTTAGGTAAAACTTTATTTCTTAATTCAAATTTTGTTGAAAAACAAAAGTAATACACTAGCCACCAATAATAGTCAGCTGTTATGGAAAGAAAGGATGATTTTACCAATGAAGGCTGCCCATAATCGGAGTTAGAACACCATATCCTTTATTTACCAATAAATGTCAATTGAGAAGGCACGAAATCCTTTAAAAAAAGGGATTTTGAGTCAAATAGCTTAATCTAGTTATATAGTCTGGTATAAATAGTTTTGGCTTTGTAATTAGATAAAATCGTTTATAAATCAGGTGTTAAATTTGTTCAAATTTATTAAGATACCTATATCGAATTCATGCTTCAATTTTTGACAACTTTAAATATCAAAAGAGATATAGTAATAGGAGAGCCTAATGGTATTACATTTTATATGACTGGTAAGGAATTATCGATGTCTACCTTTAATTTTAGTGTGAACTATGGGTTTTATTTCCCAATCTGTGTAAAATTGTTGGATGTCGATAATCTAAAATTGGTTTCCCTGACAATTTATAAACTATCAAAGAGTTCTTGCATAAAATCTCCTATGAAAGCTATGATTATAATCTCATAAAAAATAATGCCTCTCATATTAAATCAAAAGTTTTTTTTTAATTTTCATATTGCATAATTGCACACTATTTCTGGAGTGAGGGATAGGATGGGAATGGTGAATTTATGGGATTTATTCTATTTATGGTGCTTTATGAAAGGTCACCATTACAATTTGGCTTCTATTTTACAATCTACTTACAAACAATGGGGATGAGGAAAAAGGAGGTGATACATACAGGGACATATGTAAACAAGCTAGCAAAGAACTTGGGGGTTTTTCAGATGCTCCCTTAGATGTAAATTACATATACAATGCCCAAATTTAGCACTAAATCTATATGATATATGAGGATTTTTATGGTAGTTACGAGAAATTATGTTTAAAATATTTACACAGGCATTAAGTTCAATGCTAATGACCAGAGGATGGAAGATGAAGTTTTTAAACCTTTTATCAACTAGCATAACTCTATAAAGAAAAGGCATTAACAAACATGAATATTTGTTAGCCACCTATTCAAACACTTTTATAGGACATTCAAAGAATCATATAGATGTTAAAAAAAGGATAATATGTAGTAGAGAAACTCCAACAAACACTTAAAAAGGAGTAAAAGGTGTAATAGGATTAAGGTGTCCAATTATACCAGATAGAAGCAGACCATTAGAGGTCTTTGTTCACACATCGGATATGATACACCATTGACACCTTTCATATTTTGATATAAACAATATCATTATAAAGAAGGGACTAATCCTACTAAGCATTAGTGTTGAAGATAAAAAGATGTTTATAAATTTACATCTACGTTTTGTAGGAGTTAGTTGTTTTTGTTGTAACTTTATTGAATTTTCTTATTTATCATTAAAAAAATTAGAATCCTTTGTAATTTATTTCTATGAATATTGGTTAGAAAAGACCTCTAATTTACCAATTTCCAATCTAGAGAATCCATTCGAAAATAGGGTTTTGGGAAAGTTTGTAAACACTAATGTTGGCCACACATATAGTAAGACATATGTCACTACATGTACGTTTCGTCAATTGTGTTGAGAAAATTCAAAACCAAATAACAATTTGTAATTCAAAGACTCTTCGTTTATGGCACTCCACTTATAAAAGGATATGTTGCACAATTTTATAGTTGCTTATGTTTCGTTAAATCTGCCTTTCCTAAGTCTATTTTCTTTGTTCTCTCCTTTATTATCACTATTTAATATTGAAGGATTGAAGAATGAAATTTAAAGGAAAATATTAATTTCATGTCATTATGATACTAAACTTTCAAAGGTTTTAACAATAATATATAGGGAAGGTGTATACGTTACCTTTTATAAATATTTCTGAAACCCACTTAGTGAAGTTCGAAGTATGCCATCTACAAATATAGAACTTCCTTTTTTATAAGTATAATGGCTTGTGGTTATCATTGTGCTGTCATTTCTCTCAATCCAATAGGTATCTTAATTCTTTTAATGTATGCTTTTACTGGTGGTTGATCATTTTAGTTTATATTTATCTTTAATAATTCTGTAAAAAGATTTTGTTTTGTAACTACTTAGAGGTTATTAGATAAAAATTTCTTCCAAAATATTTGAAAATACTTGTAATTTTTTATTTCATCCACAATTGGTTAACACAATACCAAAACAAGCTTCTAAAAAAAACACATACATGATATGAATACATTATGTTTATAGATACATATGGAAAACATACATATCATCTCTTTAGCTTTATTAAAAATTGGGGGTTTTCTTCTATAACCAGGCTAGGTAGACCATCACAAATACATCTAACATTACCTGCAAAATTTTGTGCCTCAATTAACCACTATCACCAGTGGCTGCTATGAATAGTAATAGAGGAAAAGGATAATAATTAGGGAAAACTAAAGTAATTACAATGTCTAAAATAAATAAAATTTCTTTAAGCAAATTCAAATAATACTACCATCTAAAACAATTAAAACTATAAATATCACAACTACAATAGTGAAGCATGTTTATATATTATAATATTAAATTTTATAGGGAATGTTTATTTTGATTTTGATTTTTGTTACTAAATTAAGTGAATTTTTATGGGCACAAAAAATTACAAAAAAAAGTTTCATCTTCTAATTGGTTGTATGTAATTTTATAATTGTAAAAAATTTTCAATAATAACATAAGTAACTTTGGTCATTACATATTGCTTCTTCATTATATTTTCTTATCATAAATTTACACCATCAAAGTTCATTCTCCATTTTCTTAATATTAATTAGAATAATTTTCTTTAAAAAATTTACTTAGATTAACTAAGAAGAAACACTGAACAAACTAAAACATTGACAAAATAGAAGGTGGAGTTTTAATTGATATATATTCCTTATCATAATCAAAGTTCTATCATAAGGAATCTGCATATCTAAAATTCCCCTTTCCATTAACTCAATAGTTCTATGATTGCATTTCTCTTAATTCTATACTTTACTAAAATTTAAGTTTTCTTTCTTGTAAAATAGGTGGAAAATGCAAACAAAAGAGAAGCAACAATAATTATGCACATAATGTTGTGTATAAAATATAGTGAATAGATAAAATTATAATCATTATGTAAAGTGCATAAGTAGGAATTAATAAATTCTTCTTTTAATTATGAATTTCATAATAGGTAGGATACATGATTATATAATAATTTTGTATAAGAGAAGAGATGCCTTTTTTAATTTAATAATAGATAATTTAAATAGTCAGAGGGGAAAATGAAAAGAAAGGATTAAAAATATATATCACTACATTTGATAAGGCTCATAAAAATAAGTGAATGATATTAGAGGGAAAATATTAATGTCATGTCATAATGACACCCAAATTTGAAATGTTCCTATGGCAGTGTAGAAGGAAAATGGAAATTTCCATTCAAGAATAATCCTAACACTTACTTAGGAAAGCTCAAGAGTTTCCTTCATAAACATGGAACTTCCTTTTTTATGAGTTTACAGGCTTCTAATTATCTTTCCACTAATTATGGTAAGTCAAAATTTTCATTTAAGTTGTTCCTTATTTATAATGCAATGTTTAGTTTATAGCTACAATATTTAATGAATAGTGTCTAAATATAGTTTAAACAATGTAGTCAATATATATGAAAATTTTAAAATGTACGCCTTGCTTATCAATTTTGAAAATTTAAAAATATTTTGAAATAATGACGTACTTTTATGAATATATACATTGCATTCATTTATTACATAGTTTCATTTAATAAAACTCACTACCATAATTTATTTTAATGTGTAACCTTACTTGCCATCATCTAATTTTGTCATGAATATAGTTATTTCTAGTATTGGTTACAATATTTAAAAATTAATTTGAAACATTTTATGAAATAATAGGTTCATATTAAGCTAATGCAAGATCCTTTCGTGATACAAATCATATAGGCCTTTGCAATTATAATATGTGATCATCATAACAACATCCATTAGTAACTCATAGTGATACAAGCTTTTAAACTGTTCCCTCCTTCTATAGTGGATATATAAAAGATCTACTATAATAAGTTCCTGTATGTGCAGATTAGCATTCATAATCCTCCTCATTAACTCTCCACTTTTAGGAAATAATGTCTTCTATAATCAATAAACATAATCATACTCCAATAGTCACTCTAAATATCCCATCAATAAGAGTTCTTTGACCATCTCTAATTGTGTTTTAACATAAGTGTACAATGTATATATAGTTAGCATTGACCATCTTTCTATTATCTAATCTCAATAAATAAGTGATGGAATAAATGAAAATAAAAAAACTAAGATAACAAATAAGAGTAGATTATTCAAGGAAATAAATAAGAATATTGATCAATAGATAGATAAGAACTAAATGTAGAACCCTCCTAAAATTTTACTATACTTGAGTTTATCTTGATTTAATGAATAATTCTAGTTTGTTAGACTAGTAAGAATTCCTAAATTACAATTATATTCTATTTTGAGATATATAACTCTTAGCCTTAGATTAGTATGCATTAATTTGCTTTCTGAACTATCTTGATAGGTTTTTTCTTAAACTAGAAAGATCTTGTGGTTTTCTTTTAAATATCTCACGCTTAACCCTCTTTTTTAATTTTATGATCAAACCACATAACTCATATCTGAAATCTTAATTCATGAATCAAATAATTGGATCTTCCACTTTTGCTCCTTCAATTCATTCAATTACAAGAATATGGATAAATCATAAGAAAACCAAATATTCATTAAACCTAAGATCAAATCAAAGCATAAATCCTAAGGTTTGTCACGTCTAAATCTATATCCCAATTTAGTTTATCATAAAGCAAAGAAAACCAAAAAGAATGATAAATAAGGAAAATATAACAATGAGCTCATAGCTCTTGAATCTTGATCCTTTTTAATTGATTTTAACGGGAATCTTATTTTCCAACAAGATTGCTTCTCCTTGATGTGCTCTTAAGTCTCCTTATCCTTGGAACTAATGTCTTGTTCTCCTAGACATCCCTTTCCTTTTCTCTTCTCTTTTCCGACTTTTATTTCATAAATATGAGATTTTATGACAAAAATAAGCAAGTATTGTTTTTTGTTAGTCCTGTGTTGCTTTATATCTCTCTCAACTTTTTTTCCCATAAAGTTACTTTCAACATAGGTCTAACATATTCCCATATTATTCCAACACAATCATATATTTATCCTATATTGCTTGGCAAAAAATGTATTTTAGAACAACCCCAAACATAACCCCATGTAGGTCCTTTGTTGGTAAGGATATGAGGCCTGATTGAACTAATAAGGCTCAGGCTGGCCCAGTTTTTAAATTTTTTGAAAAATGTATAATGTATTGAAAAATTGAGCTTTTAATGAATGATGATGCAAATTTAATTGGTTAATGAAAAATGATTTCTAATGAATGAATACATTAAACTTAAATAATGAAATGAATAAGATGAATAAACATGATTTAAGATATGTTTAAATTAATTTTTAAATGTTTAAATTAATTTTTAAGTGGTATGTAAAAATAAAAAAAATATAATTCCGTTTAAATAAATGTTGTAGGTAAAATCAATAACAAATTGATATTATTTATGATAAATTCATTTAATTAATAATACAAATTATAATTAATTGATGAAAAATGAGATTTTTAATTAGTGAATACATGAAACATACAAAAATGATAAAATAAATGAGATGAAACTATATTTATTTATAAACAAATTGAACACAAAATATTATATATAATATGAGAAATTCATTTAATTGATGATACAAATTATAATTTATTAATTAAAAACCATATTTTTAATGAATGAATACATAAAACATACATAAACTTAAAAAATGAATAAGATGAAACTAAATTCATTTACAAAGGAAATGAAAAAAAGTTTATATATAGAAGATGAGAAATTCATTTAATTGATGATAGAAATTACGATTAATTAATGAAAATTGAGATATTTTTAAAATTTAATGAATGAATACATAAAACGTACATAAAATGATATAATGAATCAGATGAAACTAAATTCATTTATAAAGGAAATGAACAAAAAAGATTATATACTATGTAAATTTTCATTAAATTAATGATACAAATTGCAATTGATTAATGAATTTTTTTTTCTAAATTTTAATGAATGAATACATAAAAAGTATATAAAATGACAAAAACTAATAAGATGAATTATTATTCTTTTACATATCGATTATTTTTTAAAAGTGAAAATTTCATTAAAAAGCCATAAAAGGCATCAAAAGGAGACATTACAAGGTTGTGACTTGTAAGCGTAGTAAGAATACAACAATTAAAGATTCTTGTAAATTAAAGATTCCATCTTCTTCTGAGGTGAATGCTCATCTTTTCAGTTGCTTGGCGAACTACCAACGTTTCTTTAATCTCGCAATATATCTTATATACTAAGGCATGTTTATCAGTTTTGATCTTATTTTACAATCTTTGGTTCCTTTCCATCCAACTTGCATACATTGAATAGTTTGTGCTAAGGTTTAGATATAATTGATCTTTCCCCAAAGTGTGATACTTAGTTTCAGCCTATACCAACATATTATCCCAATCAATCTCTAGGCAAAAAAGATTTATTGTATACTAAATTCCAGCCTAAATAAAGGTTGTTTAGTTGCATTTGAAATAAAGATGATCAATGGTTTCATCTTCTAGACAACGTAACTCATATAGGGTATCATTAGAACCAATTAATTTGTCTTTGGTTTTCAATATTCTTCTAGCTCCTAACTAGATTATAAAGGAAGCCTTAGGCTTTAAAAAACCTCTCTAAACAATGTGAAACAAGGAATGTGAGAAGTGAATGGCCTAAGAGCTTTAAGACATGATGGTTTAGAGGACTCTCCCTTGTTGTTGATGGACCAAATAGGTTTATCTACTATAAATGAGTTAGGAAAGTAACTGGGAAAATAATTCAAGATTCTTTTAGTCCTCCTACCTAGAAAATGCCAAGTATTATGAACTATGACATCCCTGACTAGAGCTTAAACTGGAATTCTAGAAGTGAGAGCTAAAATATCTTCTCTCAAGCAAAGGGGACTTAGAAAGGTCTAATTAGCAAACCAAAACTAAGTGTCCTCACCATTCCCTACTTGAATTTTAATGAAAGGATACACAACTTGTATTTTTTATATAGAATTTGAATGAGAGTTCAATAGTGCTCTTTATTTTTTATAATTTTCCATAAGGTGGAATCCTTTAGATAAAACTCATTTATCCATTTGCTCTAAAGAGACACTGACACGACCTGCCTTTTTGAGCCGTGTTGGCACTAGGGAATGGGTAGGCATAATGCCACCAAAACCTGTAGTAAACCCAACTTTTTTATATTCTACTAAACATCCAACATGACTCATTCATGTCTAATTAAACCTTATACCTGCTTAATAGGTTGTAAGAAGTAAGGATCTAAATCTGTAATTCTCACATACAACATCTACTTATCATCAACATCAACCAACATCGTTCTCAATAACATAATATATCCATACATGTTTTATGTACATATGATTATGACAAACCCATGGAGCAACTATGAGCATCTGCAACTAACATCATGCCAAAACATTACTTGTCTGATTATCCAAGCGAGTCTCAAAGGCTTGGATTTCTTTCTCGTACGATCTGCTAATCTCCTGAAATGGTGATAGTGAGGTGTGAGTCTACAATACGACTCAGTGAGTTATAAACATACTACCATGCTTGTGAGGCTAGGTAATACCAGGCTAGCTTCACAAGAATGGTCTGTAGCATTCTAAGCATCAATAAATAATCGAATAATGAACAGGTAGTAATATCAAATGCGACAATCACATGAGTATCAATAATAAAGCTCAATATGAATTGTTCAAAGAAAACATGAATCTAGTTTCTGAGTTCTGGGTTCTTTTCTTTTCTAGGTTCTTTCTTTTCTAAGCTCTTTCTAAATTCCTAATTCTTGGCTTTCTCATTTCTGAGTTCTGATTTCTTTTTGAATTCTGATTTTACAAAATTCCTAATTCTGAGCTTTCTCATTTCTGAGTTCTGTTTTCTTTCTGAATTCTAATTCTACAGAATTCCTAATTCTGAGCTTTCTCATTTCTGAGTTCTGTTTTCTTTCTGAATTTCTTAGGAAGAGACAGAGGCATACTAGTACGACATATCTTCCCTTTTCTAATTTTTTCTAAATTCTAAATTTCTTAGGAAGAGACAAAGGCATGCTAGTACGACATATCTCCCCTTTTCTGATTCTTTCTAAATTCTGAATTTCTTAGAAAGAGACAGAGGCATGCTCGTATGACATATCTCCCCTTTTCTGATTCTTTCTAAATTATGAGAACTCATTATCATGGCTAACATGGGAAATATGATTCATCAAAGAATCACAATCAATAGGTTCAACATAAAAAGGGAACCAAAGATGCAAAGAATATGAAATCATCTGGTCAATCTGGCATACAACATGCTAAACTCAACTACATGGA
>JANZLX010000004.1:8227713-8241700 GCA_025531955.1 Erythroxylum orinocense | reverse complement strand
GTACAAATATGTAAATATTCAAATATACAAAGCATAAAACGGATTAAATTTCCTTCATATCCTAACCCCTAATATGGAGCGTTACACTTTCCGTCAGTGGGGTTCCTTTGGTGGCATGGCTGTTAAGATAGATTTAGCAACAACATATGATAGAGTGGATTGGCGTTTCTTACGACAAACTTTAATTGGCTTTGACTTTTCGAAGATTTATATGGAGCTTATCATGAGTTGTGTCTCAAGTTCATCTCTTTCTACTATATGGAACGATGAAAGATTGGAGCCTTTTAAACCATGCAGGGGCCTTCAGCAAGGTGACCCACTTTCTCTCTACTTATTTATGCTGTGCATGGAGAAATTATCATTAGTTATTTAAAACAAGGTACGCACTGGGCAATGGAAACCTGTTCTTGTTGCTACATCTGGCCCTATGATTTCTCACTTACTATTTTCCGATGATGTAATTCTTCTTACTGAAGCATTTTTTAGTCAAGCACGGACTATGAGAATTGCCTTGGGTGATTTTTTTCATGCGTTAGATATGGTTGTTAATTACTCTAAATCCAAGGCTTATGTCTCGCCCTGTGTCAGTAGACACCGCCAATATAGAATTAGAGTTGCTCTCAACATACTTTTATCTCCAAACCTTGGCGTTTATTTGGTTGTACCTCTTGCTACTAGCTGCGTAGGGAAGCAAGACTTTGGGGGTATTATTGACAAAATTTGATCCAACTTATTTGGATAGAAATCCAAACTTTTAAACCGGGCAGGATGCACTACTTTGGTCCACAACACGGTTTCAACTATCCCTCTTTATGCTATGCAATCGACCTGGCTTCCACGGTCTATTTGCGATGAAGTGGACAAATTGGCTAGAGGCTTCCTACGGGGTCAGAAAGACAATCAACGCGGGGTCCACTTACTTAATTAAGACACCATCACCACTCCAAAAAATTGTGGTGGTTTAGGCATTCATTAGGCTTGGAATAATAATACTGATTTAGTTGATATGCTAAGCTGGGACCTTATTCATGGTGGCGATAGGCTTTGGACTCAAGTCCTTAAGGCCAAGTACCTTCGGAAGGGGGATCTATTTTCCCACTTTCCCCCTCGATCTACATCTGTTTGTTGAAAAGGTATCATGAAAGGTTATGCTTATCTCAAAAGTGGGTATAAATGGCGTGTAGGAAATGGGGATAATATTTCTGTTTAGGATGACTATTAGTGTATGGAGGATAGACTTTATTTGTATATTTCTCAAGTTCCTAAGTACATTGATGATCTACGGGTGAGCACCCTCCTCTCTCTGTCAGGGGCTTGGAATCTAGATATTCTTAATGGGGTTGTATACCCAGATATTATTGGAAATATTCTTGTAGTTCCTTTGCCTATAGCTCATACTGCTCAAGATAAGCTTATATGGTCTCGTAATTCGACTGGCATTTATACAACTTGTTCAAGATATGATTTCATCACTTCTGTCCCTTCCATTAGCAGGGAGTTTGGATGGCATTGGATCTAGAAGTTGAAAGTGACTCAAAAACATAAGTTTTCTTATGGCTTGCAGCTTGGGATCGTCTTTTCACTAATGCTGACTGGTATGTCCATGGGTTATATGAGTCTCCCATTTACTATCGTTGTGGTTTTGTTATGGAGACAACTTTACATGCTTTGCGGGATTATGCTCATTCCAAGCCCCTTTGGTTGCATTTCATATCATCCTTTGATGACCAGAATTTTTTTGACCTTGATTTATTTGATTGGCTTTTTTTGCACTGTTCGCAAGTTAATCATGAGAAGACAGTTTGTTTATTTATCTGTGTGGTTTGGATTTTTTAGACATGTCGCAATAAAGTTATTATTGAGCATAAGGAGGCGTCTATTCATTGACAAATTGCTCAAGTTCACTTTCTTTGGGTTGACTACCAGAAAGCTTTCTCTTCTCCTGTCATTGCTTCTTCCTTCCCAAGTTTCAGAATGGTCTCATGGCTCGCACCTCAGACTCCGTGGTGGAAACTTAATACTGATGGTAGTTCTCAGGGAAATCCAGGTAAAGCTGGTATTGGGGGCTTAATTCGAAACTATGTCGATAGCTGGATTACAGGGTTTTTTTCTTCTATTGGTGTCACCTCTAATATGACTGCTGAGTTATGGGCCATCCGCTCTAGCATTGAATTGGCTATTTGCCTCGCTTGTGAATATTTAGAGATCAAGTCTAATTCTTGGGAAGCCCTCAGGATTGTTGCTCACCGTCAAGCCTCGATTGATTTCCATCCTTATGCTCATATTATTTGTGATATCTGATCTTTGCTTAAATGGGCATTAACTATAAATTTTCTCACTCCTTTTGTGAAGGAAATCAATGTGCAGACTTTCCTGCTCGACTAGGTTCAGGTTCTTCATTGGGTTTTCGGGTTTGGAGCAGACCCCCTCCGAGTATTGTTTGTTTATTATAGGCAAATGCTTATGGAGTGGCTTTTTGTTGAGACTAGTCTTCTTTAGTCTTATCTGATGTACCAAAAAAAAAAGGACTGAACCCCACCCCAAAGTTCATCTTATCCAATTATTTAGACTCTAGTGAAGTGTAGTTTAAAGAATAGATTACGTGTATAATAGTAAGTTTCAATTCATGTTGTTGGACTTATATTATTTCTCTTTATATTGTATATCTATCTTTTTTTGTTATTGAACTATAGTGTATGTAATTATATATTTTTCACACATTTTAGAAGGGAAAAGAAAAGGATAATATGCAAGAATTTTAACTAAAATTTGATAATAATAATAATTGTGTTTTGATCATTCATCTTTACACGTAACATTTGTATTAGGAAATTAGGGGAGATTTATTCTCCTACACAGCAAAATAAGAAAAAAAAAACTTTTTCGTTTAATTTTTGAAAGTTAAAATTACTTAAATTTTGTAACATGATCAACATTTAAAATATAATAAAGCATAGCTTATTGTAAAACTTGATCTTCTTTTTGCCGTTTCCCTCGAAACATTTTTAAAATTGACTCATCTCATCCATTGTAGCTGCATACGTATATAACCTTGAATGGTACCTATAGAAAATGTTGAGAGAACTCCACAACTATTATAGAAAATGTTAGACAAGAACTGTTAGTTCCTTGAATCCTAAGCATATTTATCATAAGCTTTAGACTTTTAGTAATTTAATTAAAATATAATTTTAATGTTAAGTAAATTCTAATTCCAATTCTAATTAAATACCAATTAGACCTAAATAAGATAATATTTCATATTAGTCATCATATATTAAATATAGCATATTTAATCCTAAAGATTTTAAAACATTACAATCAAGTTCTATTTGATTAAAAAACCTTTTTCTCTATTCAATTCGTTCTTTGTGTATAATTCATTAGGTTCCCAAATATATTGACAATATATGTAAATTATAATCCTAATCAATTTAGGATTAGATAACTAAAATCTTTTAATTCATCTTTAAATTTATAATTAATCAATTCATATTCATAGATTAAGATTAGCATCCAATAACACATCATAAATCACCTAAATATTTAGTAATGTTAAAGCGATTTTAGATAACCTTTATATGCATAATTTTCTGTATAATTCAATACTTTTATCATAAGATGTTTTGATTAGACGTTAAACATATAATTACTGTTTACTCTATTTGAGTCTAATCATATTAGTTCTCCACCATTACTAATTGATTCAATTAATGACATTTGAAAAATATTGTTAAAATTTTATTCCACCTTGATCAAAGATTTTTTGAATCAATACTAATCAAGAACAATAAAAATTTATCATAATAATTTTAAGATGTTAAATCCTATATTGAACACTCAACTACCTCATGATTACCAATTAACTTATCATTACCTAGAATAGGTCATATATATACTATAAATCCCTATATGAGAAACTTTGGAGATCTCAAGCTAAATAATCACTTATA
This sequence comes from Erythroxylum orinocense, assembly GCA_025531955.1. NCBI lineage: Eukaryota > Viridiplantae > Streptophyta > Magnoliopsida > Malpighiales > Erythroxylaceae > Erythroxylum > Erythroxylum orinocense. Next base: position 8,237,747 of record JANZLX010000004.1, on the reverse strand, counting down.
TAATTATCATAATGAGAATTTTTCATAGACATACAAGTAATGTTCCATAATTTTTATATAGTATCAGTTTAGTAAACTTATTCTATAATAAACACCCACACTTTTGTTTAAGTATCTCTGTACTTTAGTTCACAAGATCAACTACTTCTTTCATAAGGAAGAAATAATATGTGCTATTTTTTACATTTTATTAATATCCAGTCTCAATAGAATAATAACTAGTAATAGTTTAGAAATAATACATAAATACAATATAAATCTTATAATAATGATCTTATATTAATTTCATTTGCAATGTATATTTATCTCACAGACTTTATCATATACATATAAATGTGTGTGCGTGTGCGTGTGTGAATGTGTGTGTGAGAGAGATAAAGAATGTCTTTAAATAATTATGTCACTGAATTACAACCAACTAATTGGTTGTAGGACATAAACCAACAATCTTCCACTTGCACTAAGTTAATCATTTAAGTATATTATACCATATCACTATGATGATCATGTTACTACTAGGATATTAGTTTAGTGAGAAAATTTTACAAGATTTTCTATAGTAAGGCACTTGTTCAAATCGTACAACTTTCTTTTAAATTATCATCATAATTAAGAAAAACTACCTAGATGCATACTTGGATCTTTGATAAGACCTTAACTTTTTTGTTTGCTCGATAGCTTTAATGTTCCACAGTATATTACTATCTTTAACAATTTAAAGAACTATATTAAGTTCATTAAAAAATTTATTAATCCAATTAATCATTTTCTCTAAATAAAAAGTGTAATTTGGCTTGATTAGCAATAAATGCTACATTGGAAACTTTTCAATCTCAAAACAATATTTTCATTAAAAAATATACCTTAATAAGGATTTACTTTTAAAGTTAATAACCATACAACTTTGAATATAAATATCAACTCATACAGAGAATAATAAACATCATTAATATTTCACAAGTATTAAATATCTTAAATACTAGATACTTTTAGTTTATTATCTATCTACTTGGACTTACCATACATAAACAACTTTTGTATCTATCTATATAAATCAAATTCTCATAGTTAAGTTGTCTTTTTTTATCTATTAAGAATTGTTCTTACACTGTTATATATTCAACAACTAAAAATATGAATTATTGTTCTTTATTAGTAGTGAGTCTTCACACACTCTTACTAAAATGTATAAGTATACTTATACTAACCTTCTTGCAAATATTGTAAATTCACAAACATCTCCAAAACAAATTTTTTGAATTCATTACAACAGTGAATCTTCAACATTGTATAGCCTTTCAACTATACATCAAATGCATGAACAAACACACTAGTTTCAATTTAATGATTGCCATTAGATTTGAACTTATTCAAATTTCAATTAGAATTGAACTTATTCAAATTTCTTCTTACTTCCACTACTTATCTTGAAAACCATTATCCTATAAATGTTCATTAAAACAAACACTTTTTTTAATAGGGTTTGTAAAATTACATCCAAATTTTTATTATCTGATTTAGTTATAAACTTAATAGATCATATATAATTTAACTACAGAGCATAACCCAAAATCATTAACTTTGACTATTTAAAAGCCTTACCTTATTATATCTTATATTAAACATTGCTAATTGATTTAATTGAAGCTACCAAAGGTAAATTGTTATGCTACACATACCTATAGAAGAAATAAATACTACATTATACAATATCACATATTGTATTTTCCTCTTTACTCAATTTGATAACATTATGGAATTTAGTTTTGGAGGTATTTATTAAAAAATCTCATTCCCTATAGATAACTAAGAAAATTTAAATCTTAATATATTTGTCTCATCGAAGTACATTAATATTCTCTTTTTACTTATATTTAAATAATCTGAACTTTTAAAATTTAAATCATTGTTTCATTTAATATATATGGCTATATCACATAAAGTCGTTAGTACATGTTGTAAAATATATGTATCACCCTTTATAAATTAGTATTACATCTCATATATTATATGTACAAGACTTAACAATTCACTACCATTGTCATTTGCTAAAGATTTATTTGGTTATCCTTTAACCTAACAAGTTCACAAATTTCATATGATTCATAACTAAAAGGATACATATATCCTTGTACTTAACTTTATGATTCTCATTATATTGATTTAACCAATATAGAGTAAAGGGATAATCTCAATTATTTAACTTTGTATTCTTACCCATTATATGAAGCATAAGTCTCCTTTGACCTAATATATACAATTTTTTGCATAAATGCTGATCAACTACTTTTATTTAATATCATATTCCTTATCACCTTGAACCTTGTAATAATGATGAAACCAAATTCAATATCAAAAACACGAAGAAATGAAATAGAAATATATATAATTGTTATCATATCTTATATTGGCAAGAAAGTCATGCAAGTATCTTCTTCATATGACAATTATCATCACCTAAGCCAATGCCTTTAATTGTAGCCTATGTTTATGCTTTTAGTAGGTTTAATTGAGTGGAATAATATACCTTCTAGCTTTGCTTCATACGACATCTTACATTGTGCTATTATATCATAATTGAGTTCTTATAGTGGGCTTTTATAAGGCTTTGCTAGAATAAGTGGACCACCTTTCTCTCTAGGAATTGAAGAATGGTCATCCCACCCCTTCGAGTTACACCACTTTGCTAGAAGAACAATTTGGTATAATCACAAGGATTTCAATCAAGAAGAGTTAATTTAAAGGCATGAAAAATACTTTAAATAGTTCATGTACATGAAATTTTAAAAAAAAAGTATAATCAATGTTATAGAAATCAAATACATCAGAATTAGCATTTAAAAATCCTCCCCTAAAAACCTCACTTTGATTGTGACTGATTGTTCTGAGCCCCATGTAGAATTATCTCTTCTCTGGATGCTCTTTAATACTGCCCTTCTCCAACCTACACAACCCCACATGTATGAAATGGTTGGATCAATGACAATAAAAGATGGGGAAATAAGAATACTTTCCAAATATCTATAGTCGATGCCCTACTTAAGATGACATACATCTTATATGTTGCCATTAAAGTTTATAAGATATCAGTCAACTTAAAATGTAATTATATTTTATTATCTATATGATATTGAAATGTCCTTAAAACTTTGTTACCAAATCCTAAATACATTTTTTCTTTTTATCTTTAAGAACTCTTCTTAAATCTAACCTATGTCCAAGAATATTGATTCACTAACTCTTACTATTAACTATACTAAACAAAGGTAATTTCTACTTAAAACTTAATATAAATGTAAGAAAAGGAAGTAATTGGTTTGTTTAACAAATAAATAAGATTAAGACTTTAATCATATATTTGGTTACTCCTTTTATTCTAAATAATATTCCTCTCTACTATTCAAAAAAAATTACTCTAATCTCTGTAGTGGGTAGGATCTTATTCAAATTTAGTTGATCTTGAGTCAATCAACAAATCAACTAAAGTTAAATTAGATAGATAACATTCTTATTAGTCACATCTCATGTGACTCTTAGATTCATTAGGTAACAACCCTTATCATAATATATCTTATAGGTTATTCCTAACCATGTCTCTAAATTCGTATGACATTCTTCCAAATGATATAGATTTAGTTAAGTAGAACCATTAATTTAAGACAATAATATAAATACATTAGCATTATCAATCAAACAGGTCTTTGTTTATATTTGAAAGAAGAACATAAATTAAAAACCGCAATATAAAAACATAATTGTAACTAAGCATCACCTAAATTATAATTAAATCGTTAAATAATAAATTTAATTTATTTCAATAAAATTGAAACAAATATTTATTTAAGAAACATGTTTGTTAATTATTTAAGAAAATATAAAAAGAGTCTAATTAATTAATTTTAATCTAATTTAAAATAATCAATTATAATTCTAAAGAAACAACTTTTCAAATTTTAAATTACGAATCAATCCAATTATTAAACTTAATCAAATTAAGAAAATAATTGAAATTGATTTAGAATTTTAAAATTCTTTTAAATTATATTTAGATCTTTGGTTAACTTAGGAATACATTATTTCAAATTTGAAAAAAAAAATATTCACCCTTAGGATTACTTTAATCTATAAGTCATCTCTTTTCTAGTTTAAGTCAAACTTGCATGACATAACTCTTATCTTGGCTTTAAATTACTTTAATCTGATAGACAAACAAGCCTTGTTTTGACCCTTGAGTTAATTTAATATTGTGACCAAACATCCTTATCTCAGACTTAGGATACGTTAAACACTACGCTTCTCCATTCTTTTAAAAACCCTAATCTCTAAGAAAACCTAGCTGCCACCTTTTTCCCAAGCTGTTTCCGCCACTTGATGCTCCAAATACCCCCAGACGTTACACTAGTCACTCATGCCACTTGATGCTCCAAATACCCCCAGACGTTACACTAGTCACTCATGCCACTTGATGCGCCAGCGACAGTTGTGCACACCAGTCACAGATACTGCTGGAAGCTTCAACTACTGCCAACTACCTTCACGCCTGTCGTTGTCGTGCCTAGCCATCGAGCCACTACAATAGCCACTCCACCAAAGAGAATCCACCTCCTAATCCGGCTTGTTGCCTTCATAATACAACCAGCAACAATTGTAGTGTAAAGCCCACGAGGAAACAAAAGGAGCCCAACCTTAACTAATCAACCCAGCAACCCAACTTTAACAACTAACTCAGCCCATAAAACTATTATTATAAATAGTAAACAGTTGTTGAAAATGTTAAACACCAACAAAAATCAAGTCTTTTTCTTTATCTTTCTCTCCATTTTTTAGCTGGTAACTGTGTAAATGTACCATCTTTCTCTTGCATGTGAAACTTTTCACATGAGTTCTCCCATTTTGTTTATTTTACAGCAAATTGTGAGGAAGTTGTGAAAGTTAAAAATCCCAAAATCCCTTAGCACATAGGTAAAATTCCAACAGCTATTATATGCCTTTTATTGTGATTTTTAGTCATTCCACACTAGTTTATAGTTGAATTGTATGTTGTGATAGTGTGGGACAATAAATTGAAGTCATGGAAAGACAAAAAATGGAGATGATGTGGCTGAAAATGAGAAAAGAAAAGGAGGTAGGAGAAGAGGAGAGGTTGAAGATGACAATTTTTGGAAAACTTAAGTTGTATTAAAGGGAAAAATAGGAAATCCAAAAGATTAAAGATAAAATTGGAATTTACTTCTAGGGAGGGTACTTTTGTACTAATAGAAATAAATGAGGGTAAAAATAGAACGTTTAATGCTCAAGGGTATTTTAGTAAATATGGTGGTTAGGTTAGCAAGGATTTTTTAATAATTAAAAATAAAGTAGGAAGGGGAATAATGTTGGATTATTAAGTGAAATTGAGTTGAAAATTTTTCTTAAATTAGTTTAATGGAATTTTGTGATGTCTAGGTCCGATTAAGGAGTAAATTAGACTATTAATTAGTTGAATCCAAAATTGAGGTAAGGATAACCTTATACTGTGCTCTTAGGATATTATTTTCGTTATTAATAAATTATTATATAGTGATTGATATTTTTAATTGGTCATTAACTAAAATAATGACTAACAAATACATTTAAGGATTTCTAAATTATATGAATTGTGTTTATTTTATTTCACAAATAATTAACAAAGTACAAGCTGATTTGATTTTATATTTTCTGACGTATTATGAGGTGTATCACTTATTAATTAGAAAAAAAATTGTGTTAATTAAGAAAAGACTGGTTGATAATCGTTGTGAACAAATGATGTAAATCGTGAATTTGTGGCGTACTTAGAATATGTTACATTTGATGGTCATAGATTGATAAGTTGTTTAGATATGAGTAAGTGATACCCAGATATCTACCCGTGGAGCAGGTACCAGGGCATCCTGAGTCCCAAGGATGTCCTGTATCGATGGCTAAGTACCAAAGTGGTATCAAGGTATTCTAAGACTTGGGGATATCTTATGTCAATGATCGGGTACCAAATTAGATTGAGAGACTATGGTACCCTGTACCAATATTTATACATCTAATTACGTTTCCATTTGGTGAGAGATTATGATGAGTAGAGATGAGTCGACAAACCATTAAATGTAAGCCTACTAGGTTAAGCAGGTCCTAAACCATTCAGTTAATTATAGGATAAAACATAAATGGTCGTAATAATATAATATTAGTCTTAATCATCACTTTGATAAAATTTTTGAAGTCTGTTAATTGTTCAGATATACTAAGTAAGGTTGTGTATCTTAGTATTATATGTACACTGTAATCACCTAACTATTTTTATTTTAGTATTTATATAATGAATTATTGATTTTAAGGGTACGGTCATTTACTTTTACTTAATAGGCGGCTCACCTTTTGCCACGTTTTTTAAGAGATAGAGAGATTGCCAATAACCCTAATGCACGTGATTGATAAATTGAAGACAAGGTGGGGCCAACAAATTATTTGAGTAAAGTTATTTTATTGTATATATTTTTAAATGTGACAATTCAAATAGTTGTGTTATATAGAATACTTTTGTGACTGACAAACCTCCTTTTTTTGGAACTAATGAGGATTTTGGTTATTAACGTTATGCTTTGGAAACAGTTGGGATAATTGTGATTTAAGAATTTTGGGAGTATCACTTTAGGTGGTATTAGAGCGAGTTTAAGTTTCTGGGGACATATTAAGTGAAAAGAAAATAATGATATGTTCTTTTCTTATCTAGGATGGTTTTAGGAGAGTATACCACTGGCCCAAAGTCAACTAGAGAATCAGATAATTTGATCCATGCTCCAGATATACCTAATTAGGGGGATGCCTAAATGGATTGAGTATAAATAATGTAGTTCTTTCAGATGATGCAGCAGGCTATTACTCTCACTCTAGCTCGAGGTGATTCTAGGGTGAATCACAACTATAGGTGGATCTATAAGATGGATGCAATATAGTTTTGAGGTACTACGGACCCTGGGGAGGCTGGGGCATAGTGGAAGCAAACATAGTTAGTTTAGACCATCTAGAGTGTACCTTAAAAAGAAGGTTACAATTCATCATCTCCTTATTCCAAGGCAATGCACAAACTTGGTGGAAGTTATTGAAGAGATCTTATGAGAAACGAGAGATGGCTTAACAAGAGTTCCAAAGAGAGTTTAAAGATAAATTCACTCCACAGATATATCAAGATTGAAAGAAGATGGAGTTTATAAGTTTGGTTCAGATAGAGGAGATGTCAGTGGCAGATTACAAGGCTCACTTTGCTACATTATCTAAGTATGCATTGGAGGATGTCGCAAATCCAGATGACAGATGTATTGATTTGAGCAGGGTTTAAAGATAGATATTCACTTAAGTTTTGGAGCTGTTATTCTAATTTTAAGAAGTTACTAGAGATTGTACTCAGAGTAGAGGAAGTGATAGAACAAGGCAAAAAGAGAGGAGAGCTAAAGAGGTGACCAAAGAGTCATTATAGAGAAGGGATTCGATCTATTAAGAGGGGAGCTAGTCATGTAACATCCCACCTCCGATGGGAAGGGTAGAATAGTAATTTGACAAGGGCTGAGAGTGGTCAAATCGAGTTGAAAGAAAATGAAAATTTCTATAGCTTGAAGAGGTCAAATTTGGACATGAGAAGAATATCGGTTAAAGTGATAAGAGTATGATTTAGCATAAAAATATGCCTTTGTGATATTCAAAGTTCAGGATGACTAGGTATTTATGATTCTGACTTGTATGTTCGATAAAATGGGGATAATTGGAAATGAGCAAAAGTACATGGTTCGATAAGGCAGATATAGATTCACTACATTTGTGTTGGTGGGTATTATGGAAGATGATATCGATATTGTGATGAGATCGATGGTGTACCGTACTGATTTACCTTCGAATGAAATAGCGAAGTGACTATATTGTCAGGAAAAAGTAGAAATGGTAAGATTAAAGTGTACAAGTCCGGTTCAAAGAAAGAACTAGAATAGATTTGGGATTTGAAATGTGAAAGTTGTGATTTAGTATGAGCATATAGTTGGGATCCTGTGATTACATTTCTTGATTATGTGTCTATAATTTTCGAATGGATTGAGCATATAAAAAGGAACATGACGTTATAAGTGATGCGCCTAGGGTTGGATTGTATGTATGCATGCGATTATGGAAATAACTCAAAGAAGAAGAGTACACGTAAAATGTTAATTCAATGATCATGATAAGATGTTGCATTAGAAGAAGCTGGAGTAGAATTACCGTCAATATGTGTGTTATGGTGAGGAAGAAAGTGCAAGGCACGTTATTGGCCTACAAAAATCGGTTTTTGTTATGATCATATGGTGAACCCCAATTATGGGTAGGAACAAGAAGAAATTGGAATGTCAGTATTATTAGTGATTGTAACTGATTGGAGACTTGATATAAATACATCTCTAGGTAAGATGTACGGATTTTGGATGGTATATACCAGGGTGTTTGTGTAAATGAAATTGCTTAAGGCCTGATGTATTGACCATAGGAGCCATAATCCGAATTGATCTCATTAAGATAATACGAAATGTTGAAATGGACTGTCTTGAAATATTAAGAATGACCAATAAGTACTTATGGACAATAGGTAAGTGACAATATTGATGTTGGTACCAAGAAATCACTAAGATAGGGTCAGAAAGCCAAGTAATTTAGTTTATGACCAATGAGCGCAGGCCTTCCTTGACCAGTAGCTGAGATCATAAGCTCTTCTATCGATTCAACAATGGACTCTGGTAATTCTTCTCCAAAAAAAGAAAAAAAAGAAAAAATGAATGAGTCAAAAGTGAATGAATATTGGAGTTACCTCCATAGCAAAGACTCAAGTATAAGAGTGAGAAAAAGCTATTGGGAGTGATGATGATGTAAAGTGTCCAACTATTTAAGAGGATTTCAGCAAGTCGAGGAGACATTCTTGTTATGTGAGGTAAATTTCGGTCTACATCATAGTCTGTGTAAATATGTTCAAGAACCACAAATTATATCTGCAGAAGGGGTTTCCAACACAGGTAGTTATGTTTGTCGATAAATTGAAATGTGAGGAGCAACAAGTATGAATGAACAGACATTAGAATAAGTCAATGTGGAAGCATTGGGAAAATTAAAGAACTGCTGAAATCCGTCGGAAAAAAGGAAGTTCAATGAAAAACTTGAGGATAGCATGTGATAATACTACTGCACTGAGGAATTAGTTACTTAAGGAATTACAAGAACTAGATATAAGCATAATGAGTTTGAGGTTACATCTATAACCATACCCCGATATGATTATGATATTGAAGGTTAATGTGAGCCAAGCACAATGATATCAATGAGTGACTATGATCATATTGACAAAGGAAGGTGAAAATTTGAATACTTGGGAGAACAAAATAAAAAAGCCGCGTCAGTGATAACTGAAAACTAACTAATGAGGGTGTTAAATATGCCGTTCGGAATTGGAGATTTTGTCATATATAAAATAGAGGTTCCCAATTGAGATCAAGAGGGAATTGGTTGTAAGGTGATTTTATGTACCTAGGGATAATTATAGCCTTATGAGCTAAATTTAGATTCATAACTTGAAATTTTCTGCAAGAGTAGTTGGTTTAAAGGCTTGGAACTATGATGTGTAAAGAAACATATTGGATATACTTATGAATAGATGAATTAGTAGAAATTAAGGTAAGAACTAAATTGGAAAGGATTGAAAGGATTGTACAGAGGAACCTGTCCGAAGAAAGCTAATGGTCCTATTAACTGCATCGAATAAAACGTTCAATAGCAGAGTACCACATATGTGGATATTAGGTTACTCAATCTAGTGCAATAGAGAGGGTATAGTAACGAGTTAAAATGGAGCAAAAAGGACATCTTATTAATTATGGAGAAGTAACATCAGTTTTCCAAAGAGGAATTAGGAAAGCTCAAATTGAGGATTTGAGAAATTTGATGGAATAAAGTATGTGTACTACCTGATAAAGAGAGGTCCTAATAAGTGTACCTCAAAAGAGCAATAGGCG
>JANZLX010000004.1:8207623-8222693 GCA_025531955.1 Erythroxylum orinocense | reverse complement strand
CAAGTCGACTTACAGGAGATACAAGTCGACTTATCAGTACCGAACATGCATAAGTCGCCTTGCACAATGAACAAGTCCACTTATACACTTACAAAGAGATTATGATGAGCAGAGATGAGCTGGCAGACCATTGAATATAAGTCTATTAGGTTGAGTAGGCCTAGACCATTCAGTTAATTATGGGATAAAACATAAATGGCCTTAATAATATAATATTAGTCTTAATTATTACTTTGATAAAAATTTGGATGTTTGTTAATTGTTTGGATAGATTAAGTAAAGTTGTGTATCTTAATATTATATGTATGTTTTAATCACCTAACTATTTTTTATTTTATTATTTATATAATGAGTTATTTGATTTTAAGGGTACGATCAGTTACCTTTACTGAGTGGGGAGCTCACCTCTTGTCACTTTTTTTAGGGGATAGAGAAATTGCTAATAACCTCAGTGCACAAGATTGATAGAGTGAAGATTAGGTGGGGCCAGCAGATTATTTGTGTAAAGTTGTTTTGTTGTATATACTTTTTAAAGTGATAATTTGGATAGTTGTGTTGTATAGAATCCTTTTGTGACTGAATCCTTTTTTTGGAACTAATGAGGATTTTGGTTATTATTGTTATGCTTTAGGAACAATTTGGATAATTGTGGTTTAAGAATTTTGGGAGCATCACATGTAGCACCCCCACTGCCTTTAGTTGTCATTTATTTACAAATTGCTTGTCAACCACCATTGTCTCCTTCTCCAATCGCATTCATTGCCTGTAAGTTCAATCAAACATTACACCTCATGTCGCCTAAAGATTAAAGATAGACATGACTCATACTGTGGAAATGGTGGATATGGCAACATAGGTGCTACTGATAATAGTTCTAAAATGACAAAGAAACCTTCGGATGCTAGCAAAGAGTTTCTTGTTGTCGCATATTTCAACAATTGATAGAATTTAGATGGGTATCTATAACCCAATTCCGATAAGAAGGAATAATAGTAACATGTTAATCTAAATTTTTCATAGTGATCAAATCTAATTCAATAATATAGGGGTTAGGTTTGTAAGGGTCTCTAAACACCTTGGCCTTGCTTGAAGGATCTAAGTTCTAAACCCAATATTTGACATTTAAAACAATTTATATTTTTTAATCTTATTATGAATTTCAATCCTAAATTTAATGTAGGATTTTAGTATTTTTAGGTTTCTATTATAAAATTTTCACATATAATCAAATTTAATTTGATATTAGAACTTTAGGGTTTGTGGTCTTGATATAAACTTTTCATATTTTTATAATAAAATTTAATTTGCAAAGCTTTTACAATTCAATACTAAAATCACAATCAAACATGTTTAATCAAATTATAGGATTAAAGATGTTTTGATACTACTATTGAAAATTAGGGTGGGATTTGATTTTACGTGCAAAAAAATAAGGAAACTTTTTTCATTTGATTTTCTAAAAGTTAAGGTCACTTAAATTCTATAGTGATTAATATATAAAATATAATAAAACTTGAATCGTTATTCGTACCTTATTGTAAAGATTGAACATTTTCTTGTCGTTTCCTTCGAATTGTTTATAAAACTATATCTTCTCATTCATTGTAGCCACATATATATCCGGCCTCTAATGTTATCTAAAGAACATGCTAAGAGAATTCTACAATTGTTGTAAATAGGATGATGCCAGAAGTATTAGCTACCTTAGAGTCTAAGTTTATTAATAATAGGATTTTGACCTTTTAATAATTTAATTAAAATAAATGTTAATATTATTTAGACTTTAATTAGAATTATAATTAATTTTAATTAAATACCAATCAGGTTAAATAAGATCTAATATATCATATTTATCCTTATTTATTAAATATATCATTTTTAATTCTAAAGTTCTTCAAACTTTATAATCAAATCTAACTTGATCTAATTATCTTTTTCTCTCTTCAACTCATTATTTATAAATGACTCATTAGGTTCTTAAATATATTGGCAATGGATATAAATTACAATCCTAAATTGTATTTAGAATTAAATAAATTTAACTAATTTAATTCATCTTTAATTTTATAATTAATTAATTTATATCCATATATCAAGATCAACATTTACAATATATCATGACCACACAAATATTTAAGAATATCAAAGTGACTTTGATTAACCTTTTAGTAAATGTTTTTTCAGTGTAATTTAATCATTTTACCATATAATGTTTCGATTAAACAATGAAGATAGAATTAGTATCTACTTTATTTGAATTCAATTGTATTAGTTCTCTACCATTAACAATTTACTCAATTGATGATATTTTGAAAATAATTCTCTGCCATTAGAAATTGATTCAACTAATGACATTTGAAAATTATTTTCAAAATATCACTCCACTTTGATCAAAAATTTTCCGAACCAATACTAATCAAGAATAATGGAGCATTCTCACTATTTACTTAAAGGTGATGAATCTTATACTGATTACTCAATTACCTCCATATAGTTTATGTTTTATCCAATGACTATTGATTGAGCTATTATTGACTAGAATAGGTTATAAGTAGTGTCAAAATATAGTAATCTTCATATAAGATACTTTAGAGATCTCATGTTAAATGATTACTTATATATTTATCACAATAAGAATTTCTATGGATATATAAGTAATGTTCCACATAAAATTCTCATATAGTAACAGTTAGTGAACTTGTTCTCTAATAAACGTCAACATATTTGTTTAAATATTTTTATACTTTAATCTATGAGATCAACTACTTCCTTTACAAAAAATAAACATAACATATAATAGTCTTTTTTACACTCCATCAATAATCAATCTAAATAAAAGAAACAATTAAGGGATAATACATAAATGCACTAAACCAAACTACAACTAACCAATTAATTTTAGAGTATAAACCAACACATGAAACTATACCAAACTTTGGTACAGGTTAGCACCGACTCTTTCAGTTGATACTAGATGGTATTGGCCAATAACTAAAATACCAGTTAGAATTTTAATTTTTAAAAAATTATAAGACTAAATTGAAAAAAGAATAAAAAATTTTCTGATATAAAATAATAATTACCTATACACAAAAAGAAATGTGATAAAATTGTCTCAAATTTATTTAATAAATAGTAAAGATATAAATAAGAATGTATGTAATTAGCCTTATGCAAAGCGATTATAAATTATATAACTAAAAATATTAGTTTAACATAATTTCAATATAATTAATAAATATTTTTGAATCTTATATATTTCATATGTATGATGTATATAGTTTTTATTGTATACATGTGAAAAATTCTTATAACTTTTGAAATATTTGAAATAAAATTCACTTATTATAAATGCACATTTTTACTTTATATTATTCTTACTTTCATATTTATACGAGCGTTAAACAATCTTTTTCATTTTAATTTATGAAAAATATGTGAAAATAACATTAAAAAAAGTTAAAAAAAAGTTCATTATATCAAATTTATATTATTATGAGTTTTGAAATATGATTGAAGTCAAGTCCAAATTTATATGACATAATATATTGAAGAACTGTTTTGTAATTTTATAATATTTAGAGACTATTTTGTAAGATTAAAAGAAAAACAAAACGGAATAATACTATTATCATTCTGTAGTAGAATTAAATCTAATATCAATCTTGGTAAGGTATTGATGACAACCTCACATGCGATGTCCTCCGTTCCGAGGTTGACACCAAAGCACAGAGATAATAAATTAATAATATTGACAAAATGCGAAAATATTAAAATGTTGGAGTATTTCAACATAAAAATGTTATTCAATTTTTTCCTGTGCAGAAATTAGTTTTCGAAGTTTACGCAACATCAAAATAATGTATTTTATAAGAAGCTTTTTAAATATAAATATACCTTTATTGATAAACATTATTAATTATGACATGGTTATTAAATTTTGTATAAATATATGTATTAACTTATAAATAAGAATTTATTTTCGTTTTTGTAAACATCTCAGGCGTAAACTTCTTGAATAGCAGCATTATTTGACTATCCAACAGAACGAAATTGCCGTCTACGCGATGCATTTTTAATTAAGATCGGAAGGACACCTGCAAAAGGTCAACACGTGCATAGATACCTCGCCCATGGACGAAGCTTAGCATCGGTGAAAATTACTCGTATCAGTTCGTCACGTTGACAAATGCAATAATCTCTCGAATGGTAATGACTTATGAGTGCCGTTTTGGGGGATTTACAAAAACGCATGACAGTGAAGCAATAGCTGTGTTGTTGTGTAGCGGATCTTATCTTTGTTTAGTACGACGCGTCAATAAAATTAAAAACCAATTTTTGCTTATATTTATATATATAAGGAGAAAAGACTGACAGACAGTATATGCCATGGTTCCCACTTCCCCACCGACAATGCTTGTAAGGTTTTAACCGGCGTGTCTTGTCGGGATCGAACCTTGTTCTCGGGTTTGGGTTAAAGTAAGAACTAAGAAGCCCAAGAGTGCAAAACTCTGGGAAGTGAAAGAGAGAGAAGATGAAAAGACTCACTTTATATTGGAACTAAACTCCATGCTTCGATGCAAACTCTCTGCGCCAGACTACGAGCATTTCTGAATTATTGGGTTTCCGGACTCTGAGCATCAACTACCATTTGAAGGGTAAACGGATCTGAATTATGGACGATTGTTTGGATCCTCAAGTGAATCGAAAGATGCAGAGAGCTCTAAAGCACGCTAAGGTTACTATCCTTTGCCTCGTTCTCACGGTGGTCGTCCTACGCGGTACAATCGGAGCTGGAAAGTTCGGGACTCCACAGCAAGACTTCAATGAGTTTCGGGAACATTTTTACATGCGCAAGGGCGTAGAGCCGCGCCGCGTGCTTGAGGAGGTTCAAACTACGACGACGTCTTCATCTGAAGGCGAGAGCGGCGGTGGCAGTGATAATTCCAACAATTACAACACGTTTGACTTCAACAAGATATTGGTAGACGAAGGAGAGGACGATAAACGTGATCCCAATAAGCCTTACACTTTGGGTCCCAAAATTTCTGATTGGGACGAGCAGAGATCCGAGTGGCTTAAGAAAAACCAGGACTTTCCTAATTTTATCGGACCCAATAAGCCTCGGGTTTTGTTGGTTACTGGGTCGTCGCCAAAACCGTGCGAGAACCCTGTGGGCGATCATTATCTGTTAAAGTCCATTAAGAACAAGATTGATTACTGCAGGTTACATGGGATTGAGATTTTCTACAATATGGCTCTTCTTGATGCGGAAATGGCGGGGTTTTGGGCCAAGCTGCCGTTGATAAGGAAGCTTCTTTTATCACATCCTGAAGTGGAGTTCTTGTGGTGGATGGATAGTGATGCTATGTTTACTGACATGGCATTTGAATTGCCATGGGAAAGGTATAAAGATTACAACTTTGTGATGCATGGGTGGAATGAGATGGTTTATGATGACAAGAATTGGATTGGATTGAATACTGGAAGCTTTTTGTTGAGGAATGGCCAGTGGGCATTGGATATTCTTGATGCTTGGGCTCCCATGGGACCCAAGGGGAAGATCAGAGATGAGGCTGGTAAGGTTCTGACTAGAGAGCTTAAGGGTAGACCTGTCTTTGAAGCTGATGATCAGTCGGCTATGGTTTATTTACTGGCCACGCAGAGGCACAAGTGGGGTGAAAAGGTATATCTGGAGAGTGCGTATTACTTGCATGGTTACTGGGGGATTTTGGTGGACAGATATGAAGAGATGATTGAGAACTATCATCCTGGGTTGGGTGATCACAGATGGCCGTTAGTTACTCACTTTGTGGGTTGCAAGCCCTGTGGTAAGTTTGGAGACTACTCGGTCGAGAGATGCTTGAAGCAGATGGATCGAGCATTTAACTTTGGGGACAATCAGATACTTCAGATGTATGGGTTCACACACAAATCACTGGCTAGTAGAAGAGTAAAGAGAGTTCGAAACGAGACAGATAATCCACTTGAGGTTAAAGATGAACTCGGTTTGCTTCATCCAGCTTTTAAAGCTGTTAAGGTATCCTCCTCATAGTTGCCCAGTTGAGCTACCTTGATCTCTCTTATGCCACTATGTTGTAATACAGAATGTCTCGTATATTCTGTGAAGTTGCTGTTTGTATCTTGCGTTAGCTGTTGACGGAGTATAATTTTGTTCTTGCTGATGTTAAAATCATAATGTTGTACGATTTAAAAAGAAATAGACATCATTTTTGTTTGCACTTAAGTCAGTTCTAAAAGTTCTTTTATACAATTTCTTTATCACACTGGTTGCCTTGCCCTCTAGGTTTCTATACCATGAAGCTACAGCAGTTTGCAATGAAGCTGGAACTCTCGTGTATCATGAACTATGTAAATAGTTGTAGACTTCAATTAATGTTGTGAAGCTAGAAATAACTGCCTCGTGAGTTCGTTGTGTTGATTCTAGTTGAGTTGTGTTTTTTCAATGAATAAGGCAATGTTGCATTGATTTTTACTCTTATTCAATCAATGGTTTCAGAATACAAGCTTTGCATGTTTGTGTACTTGAAAAAATATCATAGTGGCAAATGCTGACTACTCATTTCGTATTTTTATCTTGCATGTTAATCTTAGAGCTATTTGGGGAATTTTTGTCACTTGCTAGTTAAAAGATCTATACAACACTATACACTCAGTTCACCGTACATTTTGTTTTCTGCATTCAAAGAATACTTCACTTTTTCCTATTGCAAAGTTTATGCTACTACATTGAATTCAGATCATTGTACAATTGAAATTGGGGTGCATTTAAGTCAAAACCACTCCAGCAACCTAAAGATCTCCAGTACTAGTCCTTGCTCATTCTCTGGCAACTTTTAAGAGCAATTGTAATCTGTTTATTCATGTTCCTTTTGTTATTTGTTTGCGGACAAACTTTCTCTAATGCAAGTACATTTTCCTTCTCCCTTTTGACAAATAATTTGTCAAGTGTTTCAATGTATCTTGACTGCTAGTTAGCTATTCAAGTATATGTTCATTCAACGATCTAAAGGAGTAGATTTTCTTGTATGCAACACTCTCAATGAGTGCGAAGTGTTTTGGTTGAGATTGGAGAAGATGAATGTTATGGAGATGACATAATTTAATAAATGCCTTACTGGGAAAGCATGTCAGATGGTTTTAGTTCAAGCCTTGGTATAGAATCCAGGAAGTTGAAGGGATAGGGATGAAAGAAACGGTAAGGCCAGACGCAATTTAGACAGTTTTAGTTCAAGCCTTGGTATGGAATAGATCCAGGAAGTTGAAGGGATAGGGATGAAAGAAACAGTTAAGCCCAGTTCAGATTTGATGAGCATGTGAATCAGGAAGTTGTATAAACATTTCTAAATTTCATTACCAGATTAGTAGTATCGGTGCATGCGTTTGAATAGGATGGATGGGGTATTGCGGAATTATGATGGATGGATCTGAACTTCTGTTCGTCAGCACCAACTCCTAAGCCCCGTAAACTGGTCGGGGACGTATGAATCAGGCTTGTGTTGGTTCCTATAGTAGAAAGCACCAAGTCTTCTATTTGACCCAGGACACGGAAACCATATGAGCAAAGTTAATGCCTGCAGAGAAGAGAACATTAGATACGTCAACTTACTTTCGTAAAGCAAAACACCAAAACGTGCAATGAAATCTTATAGCAATTCCCTCACGAACCCATCTCATGGATGAAACAGTTCTTCAACTTGAACCGCATACGAATACAGAAATTCTACGTGAAACAAAATTCAGACTTATTGGAAACATCAATTACGCTCGAGATATCTACTACTCTATTACCCTAATCAGCAATTCATCGACGAAAAATGAAAACAGTAACTAACTAATACATAGAATAGTTGTCATTAGCCCCAGGCCAAATGCGCTTATAAATTGTCATTGCGATTGGAAGAAGGCTAACAAGTGCAAGCTGAAGTTGGTCTGAACTGCTTGTCCTGACGCTGATTTGTCCACTCATCTTGTTGTTCAATCCTGCACGAACTGCTATCTTTGAACTCCGGCCAACAGAAAACTGGGATTGAAGGTTGGCTCCAAGTGCAAGATCGCCTTTCCATTTCACTAAAGACAAGCCCAAGGAGGACTGGTCCTGGCCAATTGGATAATCTGCTTCCCTCAAGCGCACTTCCAAATTGGCTCCATAAGCTGAATCACCCTTAGACCGCACAGTTCCAGTGCTACCAACCAATACCAGACGCTTTCCTAGTGCAATTTGATCCTCAAGCTTGACACCGGTCGCCACGTTTTCACCCAAAAATGTAACAGAAATCCCAGCTGAAGTCTTGTTTTTCTTCAAATTTTTGAACTTAGTCTCACCTCTGACAATATAAGCAAGCTGCTTGCCAACATTCTGGATGTCAAAGCCAGCCATACTTGATCCATTCTCCCCATGTTTGGCGGAGATTGAAGAATCCAAATGGATGTTAAACTCCTTCTTATCCTTGGTTACTTGGACAGTAATCGCAGCTGGAAATTGATTAGCCACAGCTAAACTTTGTTCTACGTTTACACCCTCATACCCACAATCATGGTCCCAACCATGGTTGTCAAGAACTGGCCTCGCCAAGAATTGTGAAGTTGGTTCTAAGAACCGGTACCTATAAGCTGGATTGTCACTGTCGAATGAGAGTGGTAAAACCATATCAGGTAAGGGAACTGGGACAGCAGCTGGACCTTCATTCTCTGGATCTGCATCTTCTCCATTGTATCCAAATTCATCTGCAGCAGCCTTTCCTTTCCTTTTCATCTCTCTCATTCTTCTCAACTCTTCACTCCATTGCTTTTTCTGGAGGAGCTTGACGCGATAATCATATTCCTCAAAATAAGCTTTTCTCTGCTCCTTGCTAAGTTTAGCAATTTGTGCTTTCCTGAGAGGCTTGAATGGTGGGAGTTGGTCGTATTCGTCCTCTTCTTCTTCTTGATCAGATTCAGACAAATCACCTAAGTCGATGTCAGAGTCAACATTGTCAGGCCCCTGATCAGTGGCAAGCTTGGGATACGTACGAGACTGTAACAACCAAGACAGCAGGTATGGAAGAGGTGGTGAACGAGTACGGAAGCCAAAAAGTTTCCTGTGGTCAAAAGCATCTTGTGGTTTTGATAAAGAGTTTGCTTCAGATAAAATCTTCATAGAATAGCACAACAGCAGCAACTGAGATCTCCAAGTTTGACCATTAGGGAGTACTTTCTGACCATCTCTATTCTTGCGGCAAGAAGGATGATTCTCTACAAGAGATACAGGATTCATCAAACTTGGATTCATAAGGCGCAAATCTCCCACAGCTTGTCCAATAGATTGCTGAACAAGATGTGAACGTTGAGCAACAAACACCTCATAACTCAACGGGGAGCCAGATGGACCATCTGGAGGAGCGGAAGCTCCATGGGTTAGAGTGACTATGGCATTTCGCCATATTGAAGAACCAAGATTACTAGTAATAGATCTTAATAGTGGCAGATCATTAAGATCCCTGGTTTGAGTGTCAAGCCGATCAACGTAAAGGACAATATCAGGGGGACAACTCTTTATAAATCTCTTTACAGAAGACAGGACTTTCCGGTTTAAGCCTTGCTCATAACCAGAACACTTCAGACCTGGGCTATCAATTACCTTGATCTTCACTCCATCCACTGTGCCATCTATTTCTTTAATGGAAGTAGTGGCAAGACCAAATGCATGGACAGGTGTCTTTTCCTCATCAAAAATAGAATTTATGGTAGCACTCTTACCCACTCCTGTCTTTCCAAGGACTAATAAGTTCAAGGAAAAATCCAAATCATCGTGGCCTTCTGCCTCAAGTTGCAAAGCTTTTGTCTTTGCCACATCAAGGCTAAACAGTTGATTTGTTTGCCTTCCTGCAAGAAGAGTCAAACGGTATAGAACCTGTGCTGCTACTGTTTCTTCTGGAGAATAACCTAATCTGTGAACAAGCCTCAAAAATTTCACCCTCAGCTCTTGAAACTTTTCCAATTTCTTCTTTTCTTCGTCACTCAGGTTGGTATCTGAATCAGCACCAGATGCTCCAACAGAAGGAGAGAAAAGATTGGGCCGGTTTGAACGTGGCGCCGGTTTCACAGATCGAAGTGATGATCCCAAGCCCGCTGGCCGCTCAACAGAGAAAAGCCTTGACCCATCTTGAGATGTCACAGTGATTGTTCCACCATCTGACCCAGCACCTGTTGCAGCTTTCAATAGAGCGGCCAAGGCAGCAGAATCAAATGGCTCCTTTCCATCCCCTTCGTCATCAGTGTCAGCCTCCTCATCTGAATCTGTGACAATTTGGCCATCAAATCTTTGGGATTGATCATGAGAACTATCTCCACCAGAGTAAGAACCTGATCCCCGCTCCAACTCCTCCAATAATTTTTTGGCAGCTTCAGAGCTTCCAAATATCATGCCTTCAGTTTCCCCATCTGTAGCTGAGCCCTCAATTTCACCATCTCCATCTGGAATATGCTTTTCTTCACCTTCATCTTCATCTTCCATTTTACCTTCAGGATAATCAGGAAAGACAGATTTATCAGTGAATTCATTTTCCAGCTCTCTAGGTACGGCATCCACATGGGTTTGGTCATCTTCCAAATGTTCCCCACCATGAGCAACATATGTTCCCACAGCCTGAGAAGTTTCATTACCATCTCCATCCCCTCCCTCTACTTTTTCATCAGCCGGAACAGTCTTAATAGCCGGATCAATTTGTTTTGATTCTGTATCAGCTTCTAGCTCACCTTCTGTCTCTACATACTCTTTTCTGTCTGTAGCACCTACATGTACACCTTCACCACTGCCAACTTGAATTTCTGAAATTTCCCAGGAATTTCCAACATCAACTCCGGCATTTCCAGAAATTCCATCAGGTTCTACTTCAGGGAAACCATTTCCTCCATTAGGCTCCACATGTGGAGCATCAACCCCTTCACTGGGATCCACTTCTGCAGCTTGGTTCTCAGTTACTAGATCCATTTTTGATTCAGCACTGAAGATGGATTCCACTTTAGCATTACGGCTAATCTTGTCAAGACCATTGTCCACAGCAACATTCTTATCAATGGAAGCTGCCTCTCCTTTACTTTCAACATCCTTACTTTCCTCCACATCTCCAACAACGGCAGTTCCTGAGCCCAATAAATCAATAGGAACAGCCTCTACAACTGAATCTCCCCCACTGGTCAATTTCACACCGTTGGTCCCAACCAGCTCATCACTTCCTGGTTCTAAAGTCTTAGACTCCAAATTTCCACCTTCGCTACGCACAACTTTATTCGCTGTGACTACCACCGGACCTTCAACAGCTTCTCCATCCTTTAACACTTTCTTATCTCCAGTCAACTTCTCTGGCACCGCTTCACTCGGACTATTGTCTGCTATCTCCTTCACTTCCTTCTCAACCACCTCTTGTTTACTAGGCACAATCAAGGTTCCATTTTTCTCAACAGAACTTGCAGCCCCAACAACCTTTATTCCCGGACCCTGATCAACAACCAATCCATCCACATTCAAAGCTGCATCCTTCAACGCTCCCACAACTTTGTCGTCGTCATTCCCTATGTCGCCTACTTTCAACAACTGATCCTCACTCTTTGGTACCGAAAACTCCACAGTATCAAAGAAAGGGGTATCTTTTTCACCCCCTCCAATGGGTTTTCCCTGAATAACTGGCATCTCCGACGCCGCTTCAAACTCCTTCTCACCACTCACAAACGCACCATCGCTACTACCACGACTCGCTTCATTCTTATTACCATCAACCTCAAAACCATGGATTTTTACAGAATTATCAACAACTGGATCACTAGAAGGATAAAGAGAAGAAGAATTGGGAGAACCTGAGGGATTCATAGCGGCTTCTGATGCAGGGGGCATGGAGTAGTCCATTGATATCAAAACTCCGGTCTTTAAACTACAAAGAAGTTGTTATTATCGAGCAAGAATATAACTACAGCTGTAGTTGAAATACTACTAGGGTTTTGATGGGGTTTGATTGGCTCAGAGAGGTTGGCAATTGGATTGGGTTTCTGATACCAAAAGCTTGTGAACAGAGAGCGAAAGAGGGAGAGAAAGAGAGACGGAGAAGCAAAGGAAGAGATAAGGTAATTTGTTATTTAAGCCTTCAGTAGTTGAGCCGCATGGGTTTATCAAATGTCAAGCAGCTGGGCTTTAGGCCTTTTGATGTTTACATTTTGTGAAATATCAACTTATTGTTTTTTTATTAAAAAATATCTTATGACAGATTACTTAATTGCAACGCATTCAAATAAAATATAATTAATTTCATTTCTAACGTCACCGTCTACTGAACACGTGCCAAACTGCAACCGTCAGTGACAGTGCCTGCCCAAGAAATGTATTAAAGGGGTAAATAATTATAGTTCATCTCAATATTAATTCAATTGTTGATTTATTTATTTAATATATATCTAAAATTTTATTATAACAACAACAACAACAATTTAGGAAAAGTGATTTACCAAAAAAAAAATTCAGGAAAAGTCTCACTGATATGTAAAGTTTGGAGAGATCCAATAGTACACATCTTTATTTTTAACTTGTAGAAAGGTTATTTCCAACATATCTACATAAAAAAAAGTAAATAATAAATAGTATAATAGACATAAAAGAAGATAATAATAATAATAAATATGTATAAATAAAAATAAAATAAATATTACAATAAATATAGAACAAGATAAAGAATAAAAATAAATGATAAAATAAGTAAATAAAAAACACACAAAAAAACAAGAAAAATAAATCAATCAATCAAACAAATCATTACAAGAAAATATTTAGACTAAGTAAGGAAATGCTCAGGTCAAATAATTAAGAGGGAAGCACAACTTATTAAATGTTTAGGTTAAATACAAAATATAAGATTTGAAAGTGACTGTTTAAAAGACCTATAAAAAAGAGAAGAACCTCTTTACGTGAGATCCTTTACTTGTATCCTAGTATACTAAAATTTTCTATTAAAAGTCATGTTCTCGATAAGTTCTAACAGAGTCATATCATTCTTGATTATCTATCTCAATTCTTCTTACGCCTTCCCTTTTTCCTATTCAGTCTCTAAGTATAATCTTCTCATTGGAGTACCAAAATGCCTTCTCTTAACATGTTTGAACTACCTAAGCCTTGTTTCTCTTAATTTTTCATTAATATTAATCACCTTTAATTTGTCTCTTACTAGTATATTATTCATCTTATCTCTTATAGTAATAGTGAACATTCAATGAAGCATCTTTATCTCAATCACCATTAACTTATGACTATATTTGATGGGTCAACACTCTGTCCTATAGAGCATGGTTAGCCTAAATAAAAATCTTGACACGCTTTTGTATTTAAACTACTCTGATTTGATATAATGAACTATGTCTTTATCGATCTCTCTATTACTTTAGATGATAGATCCTAGATAACTAAAACACCTTTTTTGTAGTAGATTTTTTGAAAAGTTATACTCTAAGTATTTAATCTTAGTCTTGCTCAATTTAAAGCCCTTTAATTCTAATGTATTGTTCCAAAGTTCTAACTTGACATTGACGCCATCTTTTATCTCATCCACAAAATCAATTTCATCAACAAATAACATACACTAAGGCACATCCTCTTGAATATCTTGGTGAGTTCATCCATTACTATTGCAAACAAAAAGGGGCTCAATGAGGAGTCCTGCCCGATAAAAAAATACACTATATATCTCCTCCTACCGTCATTACTTTAGTCTTAAAAACCTTTATATATATCCCTAATAACTCATATATAGGTCATGTAAACTCCCTTGACTTCTAAACACCTCGGCATGATTTCGTTAGGTGCATTGTCATACGCCTTTTCTAAGTTAATAAAAACCATATATAGGTTATGTTGTCTTTCCCTATAGCATTCAATTATTCTTCTGAGGTGATATAAAGCTTCTTTTGTGGACCTTCCTAATATAAAGTTAAACTAGTTCTCAAAGATAAAAGCATCCTTTGTTACTGTCCCCTTTGTTTTTGTATAGAGCAATTAGCATATTGAGCCTTCGCTCATCCGATATTTTGGTAGACCTAAGGATCTTATTAAAAATTTTGGCTAGCTAAATAAGACCTTTTTCGCCTAAGTTCTTCCACATCTGTATAGGTATCTCATGAGGTCTTATTGCCCTTCCACTCTTCATTTTCCTCAAAGCTCTTTTAGTTTCTTCCTTTGTAATATGCTAGCAACAAGTAAAGCTACGATACCTCTCAAACGTGCCAAGATCATCTAAAGAAATGTTATCCTCTACGCTTTTATTAAAAAGGCTATATAAGTATCTCTGTCATCTTCTCTTAATGTCATTTTTAGTCATGAGCAATCGTCTTGTTTCATCTTTTATACAACAAACTTAGTATAAGTCTCTCTTTTTCTATTCTTAGCTCTCGCCAACTTAAATGTATCATTTTTTTCATCTTTATTTTTAACCATTCATATAATTTCTCATAAACTTTGCTTTTAGCTTATGAAATTATCTTCATCACTCCTTTCTTTGTCAGTTTATAACTTTTTCTGTTAACTACTCTCTCTATCTCTGTGGTGTTATCCAAGATAGCTTTATTTACACCCTTCTTGATCTTAACCTTTTTTATATATCTTAATTCCATTAGCAAGACTTCATTTTAATACCGTTAGATCCTTTAAAAACAACTAAGATCTCTTTAGTTATATTCCTTAAAAGAGTTATTACTCTCTTCCACATCTAGTTAACATCTCCGTATCTAAAAAATTATTAATATAAAAAATAACTCATTTTTCATTTGGATTCTTTAAATCAATTTACTAAAAAGAGAAAAGGTTTTAGAGTTAGTTTTAGCATTATGTTTGATTTAAAGAATTGAAGTTATCTTATCACAATCTAATCAATTCAACCATCTAAATAAACAAAAAAGATAGGCTTATTTAACAATAACATAGATATAGACAGTGACGGAGCCAAAAATTTAAGATAGGAGGTTCAAATAAAATATAAATTTCACAAAAATTTTCATATCAAAACTAAATAAAAAAACAAAGTTTTATTAAGAA
>JANZLX010000004.1:8092013-8104892 GCA_025531955.1 Erythroxylum orinocense | reverse complement strand
ATGGTTACTGTAAAATATTGCTAAATGATAGTAATAATTATAACTGCAAAGATTTTCTACTGTTTACTGCTTATTCCGCGTGAATGTGTAATGACTGAAACAATTTCCTTTTAACGTGGAATGAATGGTTCAAAAAAAAGTATACCGAGTTTTACTGACTGATGTAATACGCCACCCTCGCGGGGCACGGACTCGGATATCACCAATGATATCGGATTCGGGTCACTCGGGAGTGGGGTGTTACATAAAGTTTCATTTTTTTTCTCTTCAACCTGTTCTTTATACGTGAGTTATTAGAGTCTTAAATATGTTGACAATGAATATAAACATTAAATTATATTTAGAGTTAGATAAATTAAACTTCTTTAATTTTCCTTTAATTTCTAATTAAATAATTTAATATCAAAATTGACTTCTAACAACACATTATAAATATCTAAATATTTATAAATGCCAAAGTAGCTTTGATTAACTTTTTGTATATGATTTTTTTTGTATATTTCAGTTATTTTATTATATAATATTTTAATTAAACATAGAACATGAAATTAATGTCTATTCTATTTGAGATAAATTATATTAGCTTTTTAAATTTAGAAATTGATTCTATTAATAACATTTGTAAATTATTTATAAAGTATCATTCCACTTTATCACTGAATTTCTTGAATCACACTAATTAAGAATAACAAAGCGTTTTCTCTAATTATATATTAATTAATTAACTATCTCTATATAGTTTTTGTTATATTTAACGATTACTTACTAAACAATCCTTAGACTTTGATAAGTTACAAGTAATACTAAAACATAACAATTACTATATAAAATACTTAGACAATATCAAGTTAATGAATTATTTATGTAATCATAATATTTCAAATAGAATTTTTATATGGGTTCATTTAATAAATTTGTTTTCTAATAAATACACATATATTTAGTTAAATATTTTTATAATTTAGTTAATAAGATTAACAATGTCTTATAAAAGAAACAAATATGCGTTAATTTCGGCTCTTCAAGTGAAGAAAAAGGCGGAGACGGAATCTTGGAATTGAAAGTCATGAATACACAATGACTTGCGGATATTAATTCGCTCTCAAACCCAAAACATTAATGCACGAAACGACACATTTCCAACTGTTTTGTTTTCACCATACAATCTCACGCGCTCTGAGCCACGCTCTCAGCATTCAAGTCAAACGAAATTAGTGAACCTACATTTTTATCCACGTATTGGTCAACGACAGTCAATGCAGTGTCCCGCGTCTCCTCTAGTTCAAGATTGCGTTTGCCGATTGCACTTCACGCGATGAAGTGGGGTGTTGATTGAATCTCCGTAATTGACAGCCGATAATAAGGCCCAGATCGTCTGTCCCCTTTACCCAACACTTCCTCTATTCCAACAAATCTCAACCATCCAATTTATTAAATTCGATAAATAGGATGGTTGAGATTTGTTGGGACAAAGGAGGTACTGGATAAGGGGACAGACGATCTGGTCCCGATAATAAGAGAAAAAAACAGCAAAGGTTGTTCCAGGGAGAAGAACAAGCACTGACTCGCAGTGGTCCTGTGGCTGTTGCCCCTTCCTCGCGCCTGTTTATGCAAAAGTCCGCTGATACCTTACTTTTCCAAAATTCTATAAGAACACTATCAATTATGATGCGATCAACCCAATACACCACAACCAATACCTTAGCTCTCCCTCGTTGTTTTCCTTCCACGTGTATTGAACTTCGAAGTTGTGACATGCTATCACACAAAAGCTTGTTTTTTTCCTGCTCGAAATATTAGTTTGCTTCTGGTCCAGATGCAGAGTCGCTATAATGTCATTTACAGCTTTTGAAAAGGGCTGGAGGTAAGCAAGAGAGGTTTTTGTGAATCTAAAGTCTGCATGGTTCCACAGTATGTTACTTCATACGTTGTCAATATTTGAGGTGTTTGTGTTGTGCTGTTCTCAAAAGCTCTCCAACTCAGTCTGAAATATGCAATAGTTTCTCGTTGTCAATATTTGAGGTGTTTGTGTTGTGCTGTTCTCTAAAGCTTTTCAACTCAATCGGAAATATGCAATAGTTTCTCGTGGTTGCTTTCTACTGCTATGTCATGTACGGCATAAAATGACTTGCTTCAATTAATGTGCTACTTGGTCATCTCAAAGAGATAGGATATTCTGTCCAAACTTCTTCTGCACTAAACCTGTCTTTATTAATCTCAACCATTTATTTATATAGAACCACGTAAATAGATAGTTGAGATTAACTAGAGGTACAGAGGAAGTTGGACACAGGATCTAAGGCCTAAGCTCAACCAACCCTACACGTCTTCAAAGTATGGGTTATTGACTAGCATTGATTTGGATTTCTTTTTAAATAAGGAGAGATGATCCATTATCCTCCACATCTGCGGCTTGCCTCCCTGCCATACAAATGCTTGAAAAGAGATTGTTTTGCTTCTTTTAAATGGAAAAACAAACGGGAAAATATCAATTCTTTCATCTGATTTGTTTTTTGGTGTAATTAATCATGTCTCTTGGCTGTCATAGTACGTTCTCTTGGCTCTTATAAGTTGATTTAGGCACATCTATTTGCAGCTTCGAAACCTGGATGCTTTTGGAATTTGCTATACAGCATTAGAAGAACTATAAGACTTTGGTGTGTCTGTCTTTTACGTTTGTGTGCTTCCTTTCTGCTTGGTTGACTCCACAAGGTTTTTCTTATGCGCATAGGTTCAACTCTTTTAATTGCAGTAAAACAATGGAGAGTAGATGGATAAGGTTTAATGACAAACACTAAATCTTTTTGGGCCTTTGTACGTGATCCTTAGGGTGCACCCCAAGGCAAGCAATTACTTACCTGGACTATCTGAAGTTACGGATCATTCTTCCATACCCATTTTATTCTTTTATTACGAAACAAATAGAAATAAGATTGATCAAAATATTTCTTTTTTCTTTTCTTTCTTTTGAATTGATTATGGTGGCAGTGTGCTTTCTTTTTGTTAAGAATGATGATTTACATTGTTATTATATTCGTTTCTGGATTGTTTCATTTCTGGTGAATGGTGATTATAAAGCTTGGCAACATAAACGCTGACGACCGTAGTGTTCTGCTGAAATTTCAAGGTGACAAGGCGGAGGTGTTGATAAGACTAAGCCAAGCACACCGTGAATTTCAAGTGGAATGTCTCATATGTCGTCCACATCATGGATCACCTCTCGCTCATGTTCAAGCTCGATTGTCATGTCCTCGTAGGACGCTTCTCTTCCATTCATATTTCAGTGGCTAAGATTCGTGTTCCTATGTCCATGCCCTCAAAGAGTTCTCTTATGTTCAGTTGATCTTTTGTTCTTGCTTGTGCTATTCGCATTTGCAGTTCAGAAGTTGGTTTCTAGATTTACCTCCATTGGTTATTCCTTGTCTGACATCAACAAGCCTCTCATTGCAAGGAGAAGAGCCCTTGTTCGAACTAACATTTGTTTAACTTCTCATTGATTGTGACAGCTCTTCTAGTCTTTTGTTACACTATCGTTTGTATTCTAGTACTTACAGGGAGCAGCCATTCGACGTGGACGCTCATTGATGCGTTGTTCTGGTTGGTTCAGGCAGTGACTCATGCACTAATCGCAATCTTAATCATTCATGAAAAGAGATTTCAAGCTGTTTCTCACCCGTTGTCCCTACGGATTTATTGGGTTGCGCATTTCATTGTTGTCACTCTCTTTATGTCATCTGGTATCATTCGTTAGGCCGGCCAGAATTCGAACTTGATATTTGATGATATAGTTTCCATTGCGTCTTTTGTGCTATCAGTTGTTCTTCTTTGGGTTGCTATAAGAGGATTAACTGGGATTACAGTTTGCAGCGAGACTGAGCTAGAAATGGAGAACCCAAATAAACTATACGAACCCCTTTTGGACAAATCCAAAGTGACTGGCTTTGCTTCGGCTCCTATAATTTCCAGGGCCTTCTGGTTATGGATGAATCCTCTGTTGAGTCAAGGCTACAAATCTCCTCTCAAGATGGATGACGTGCCTACTCTGTCACCAGAGCATAGAGCTGAAAGAATGTCACGGCTCTTTGAATCCAATTGGCCTAAGCCACATGAAAAGTCGGAACACCCGGTTAGGACCACATTGTTGAGGTGCTTTTGGAGGGAAATTGCCTTAACCGCATTTCTCGCCATTGTGCGTCTTTGTGTCATGTATGTTGGGCCTACTCTTATACAAAGTTTCGTGGATTATACAGCCGGGAAGAGAAGCTCTTTGTACGAGGGATATTACCTCGTATTGATCCTCCTTGCTGCAAAATTTGTTGAGGTTTTAACCGTTCATCAATTTAACTTCAACTGTCGGAAACTTGGAATGCTCATTAGATCTACTCTGATCACGTCTTTGTACAAGAAAGGCCTGCGGTTATCATGCTCTGCTCGTCAGGCTCATGGGGTTGGACAGATTGTTAATTACATGGCTGTTGATGCTCAGCAACTCTCTGATATGATGCTACAGCTACATTCCATATGGCTAATGCCACTGCAAGTTGGTGTCGCATTGATTCTTTTGTATAACGCACTTGGGGCTGCAGTAGCCACCTCTTTGGTTGGAATCATCTGTGTCCTTGTGTTCGCGGTATTTGGAACCAGAAGAAACAACACATTCCAGCACAATGTGATGATGAATCGTGATTCAAGAATGAAGGCGACGAATGAAATGCTTAACTACATGCGCGTGATCAAATTCCAAGCATGGGAAGATCACTTCAACAAAAGAATTCAAACCTTCCGAGAAACGGAGTTTGGATGGCTTTCCAAATTTCTATACTCGGTCTACGGTAACATGATTGTATTGTGGTCTGCACCCTTACTGATATCAACAATCACATTCGGAACTGCATTGCTGTTGGAAGTCCCACTTGATGCAGGGACAGTATTCACCACCACATCCATATTCAAAATCTTGCAGGAGCCTATTAGAGCTTTCCCTCAATCCATGATCTCACTTTCACAGGCAATGATATCTCTGGGAAGATTGGATCGTTATATGCTAAGTAAGGAATTGGTGGAGTCATCAGTGGAAAGGGGGGATGGTTGCCAAGGTAGAACAGCTGTGGAGATTAAGGATGGGGTATTTAGCTGGGATGACGAAGCTGAAGGCGAGGTTCTGAAAGACATAAATATAGAGATTAAAAAGGGGGAGCTTAGTGCTATTGTTGGGACGGTAGGGTCTGGAAAATCTTCTCTTCTTGCTGCCATTCTGGGTGAGATGCACAAAATATCAGGAAAGGTATAGGTTACTAACATAATTATTACTTACTTCTTACTCTCTTTTTACAAGGTAATAGCTGTTCTTTTTTTAGCACCGTCATGTTTATATATCTCTAAAAAATTGTTGGTTTAGGCTTGGTGTGATTTGATGAAGTTATTTATCCTACTATTCTTTCACCAGGTCAGGGTTTGTGGAACAACTGCCTACGTTGCTCAAACTTCTTGGATTCAAAATGGTACCATTCAAGAAAACATCTTGTTTGGTTTGGCAATGGACAATGAGAAATATAAAGAAGTGATCAGGGTGTGTTGCTTGGATAAAGATTTGGAAATGATGGAATATGGTGATCAAACTGAAATAGGAGAGCGTGGTATCAACCTTAGTGGAGGGCAAAAGCAAAGAATACAGCTTGCTCGAGCGGTTTATCAGGATTCCGATATCTATCTTCTCGATGACGTCTTTAGTGCTGTCGATGCACATACCGGCTCTGATATATTCAAGGTGACTCTATTAACACATCATTCACAAATGATTCACTCCCTTCTTCCCTTGAACATTGTACACATTGTTAATTGTTTATATCCAACATGCATTGCTGATATAGACTAATTTTCTTTCGTAGGAATGTGTCAGACGGGCACTCAAAGGAAAGACTATCTTGCTAGTGACCCACCAAGTTGATTTCTTGCATAATGTTAATCTTATCTCAGTAAGTACACTTTGTTACTTTTATTTCTCTCTTTCAGCCACACATGTCATGTTACATGCTGAGGCTAATGTATTTGTAATTTACAGGTGATGCGAGATGGAAAGATAGTGCAATCAGGAAGATATAATGATCTACTAGAGTCAAGTATGGATTTTAAAGCTCTGGTGGCTGCCCATGAAACCTCTATGGAGCTTGTAGAAGTTGATCCTGTTTTACCAGGTGAAAGCTCCCCCAAAACTCCCGTGTCTCCTCAACCTTGTCCAAGCATTAGGGAGGTGAATGGTGAAAACAAGCATATAGAACAATCAAAGTCGAATAAAGGAACCTCAAAGCTCATTGAAGAAGAGGAGAGGGAAACTGGTAAAGTGGGCTTCAAAGTGTATAAACAATACTTGACTGAAGCATTTGGATGGTGGGGTGTCATAGTAGCGTTGCTTCTTTCTCTACTATTTCAAGGTTCTCAGATGGCTGGTGATTATTGGTTGGCATATGAAACTTCAGGAGACCGTGCTTCCTCTTTTAAGCCTTCCCTCTTCATTTCTGTGTATGCAATTATTGCAGTTGTGTCATTGATTCTATTAGCAATAAGATCCTTCTTCATTGCTATCATGGGGCTGAAGACAGCCCAAAGTTTCTTTAAGGGTATGCTTCATAGTATTCTACATGCACCCATGTCATTTTTCGATACCACACCTTCAGGAAGAATTTTAAGTCGGGTAAGGATTGAAACCACCCCTTGTGGCACCTTTACTTCATGTTTAGATTTGGCTGTTAAACTATGTCGGGAATATGTTTAGACTGATGGCTTGTTTCTTCTTTTGTTCTCGTTCTTCAGGCATCATCAGATCAGACCAACGTCGACCTCTTCCTTCCATTTGTTTTGGGAGTCATGATTGCCGCGTACATCACAGTGCTCGGCATCATCATTATCACATGTCAATATGCTTGGCCGATAATCTTCCTATTGATTCCTCTTGGTTGGCTCAACTTATGGTACCGGGTATGGAGTTTCTTTGTCCCGTAGTTGACAAATCATAATATACTGAACTCTCGACTACAATAAAATTAATGTCTTTTCATTTGATTTCAGGGATATTTTCTTGCAACATCTCGAGAATTGACTCGTCTCGACTCAATTACTAAAGCACCTATTATCCATCATTTTTCAGAGAGTATTGCAGGAGTTATGACAATCCGAGGATTCGCAAAGAAGGATAGTTTTTCTCAAGAAAATGTTAACCGAGTTAATGCCAATTTGCGAATGGACTTCCACAATAATGGATCGAATGAGTGGTTGGGTTTTCGATTGGAACTGATAGGGATCTTAATCCTTTGCACATCTGCTATGTTCTTGATTTTGTTACCAAGCAGTATTATAAGGCCGGGTATTACATACTAACACATTGGTACCTAAAGAACATAAAAACAATTTCTTAGAGCCTCAAATTGTAATCTATTATTGTCAAAAATATTATATCGTATAATAACATGCTCACTTAACTCTGCAACATGCAGAAAATGTTGGCTTATCCCTGTCGTACGGGTTGTCATTGAATGCTGTGCTGTTTTGGAGCATATATACGACTTGCTTTGTTGAAAATCGGATGGTCTCCGTCGAGAGGATTAAACAATTCACTAATATCCCATCAGAGGCAGCATGGGAAATAAGAGATCGTCTTCCTCCTTCAAACTGGCCAACTCACGGCAATGTTGACCTCAAGGACTTGCAGGTAAGTAGTGGCATATGGATAATGGATTCTGATTAAACCTTCATTCCAAAGGAAGGAAAATGAAGCAATTAGATATGCAATGAAGATCTCTTATAGTTGATGAATTATTCTTAATTCCAACGAGTTCATCTTTGGCTTATATATAGGTAAGATATCGTCCAAACACTCCTTTGATTCTTAAGGGAGTTACTTTAAGCATTCATGGAGGAGAAAAGATTGGAGTTGTTGGACGTACAGGGAGTGGAAAGTCAACATTGATTCAAGTTTTCTTTAGGTTGGTGGAACCAACAGGAGGGAAAATAATTATTGATGGCATAGACATGTGCATGCTGGGTCTACATGATCTCAGGTCTCGCTTTGGTATAATTCCTCAAGAGCCTGTTCTCTTTGAAGGAACTGTGAGAAGCAACATTGATCCTATTGGGCAGTACACAGATGATGAGATCTGGAAGGTATTATAAACTATTTTCAATTACATTCTTGATGTAGGCTATTATATATTGCTATGAATTCAATTCCACTGCAATATTACGTTGCAATCCATAATTTAAAACCATATTTATTATTTGTAGAGTCTTGAGCGTTGCCAGCTAAGAGACAGTGTGGCTGCAAAACCTGAAAAACTTGACGCTCCAGGTCCGTGATTGTTACCTGATTTTGAGTGACTTTTTAAAACTCTCTTGGACATGGTTAATGACATGGTTGATTTTCCTCAGTGGTGGATAGTGGAGACAATTGGAGTGTGGGTCAAAGGCAACTTTTGTGCTTGGGGAGAGTAATGCTAAAACGCAGTCGACTGTTGTTCATGGATGAGGCAACAGCTTCAGTTGACTCACAAACCGATGCAGTGATTCAGAAGATCATCCGCGAGGACTTTGCAGCTTGTACTATTATCAGCATTGCACATAGAATACCCACAGTCATGGACTGCGACCGTGTTTTAGTCATAGATGCAGGTAAGAAATTACATTTCATTTATTCGTCTTCCTTTTGCATACTAGCTATTGGAAATTTTAAAATCCATTAACTGCTTCATTACTTATGACAGGACTAGCTAAAGAGTTTGATAAACCATCTCGTTTACTGGAAAGGCCAACTCTCTTTGGAGCATTAGTTCAGGAGTATGCCAACCGCTCTGCTGGATTGTAGATGAACCATTCTGTTAATTCATAGTTTTATCTTTTAGTTCACGTTGTGTAGTATTTTATTGACATTGTCACCGTCCATTTCAGTGATCTTTCGAAACTCAAAATCCTGAGACTCGCTCCAGTTAAGTTAACCAGGCAATATTTTTGGGTGGATGTTGTTGGGAACAGGGGGCACAAGGTTAACAGCAACGGTGATTTAAAGCCCTGTTTCCTGTCTTTATTCCTTATCTTCCCTCTTCCCTATATATCTGCAGAAGAAATTAATATAATTTACTCAATTTGAAGGTGGGAAAGGAACTTTTTTCTACAATATAGTTGTTCCATCTATTATTTGTTGACATTTTTTTCTTCCTCCTTTTATCTCCATTAAAGACGTTTATATCATTTTATGCTTGAATGTATTCTATAACTTATAATTAAAACAATTGTATACATGGGGAGGAATAAGGAAAAAAAGATCACATATTTTAGACCTCACATATGTAGAAAAAGTACCATTGGATGTTTGTTTCAAATAAACAACAATTTTACTTTTATTAGGCAACAACATGACTAAGTACAAACAATTTTATGTCTCAATAAAACTATGCTGATAATCAATATGTGTAATACTTGTGTAATGTACAAAAAATAACAACATTCATAAAAATAAGTACCACGTACACTTTGCAATTAGAATACCATTTTTTAGTACAAATCATATCCTACATCAATTTAAATTATACTAGTACTCTATTATTCAATACCACATATATATTTAAAAAAATCATCATTCATTACAAATATGCAATCTATACATTTTTAAATAAAAATGTGTTGATTAAATAGAAAGAATATCATGATTCAATAATGACTATAACATCATGCAATAAATTTAGTTCCATCAGTATAAATAAACGTTACGACCATGTATTTTAAATAAGTAACAACTTTAGTAAAAAAAAAACTTTTAAGTAGCAAAAATATCATTTATTACAAATAAGTAAGATATACACTTTTAAATGGAAACTAAATAGAAAGAATACCATGCTTTAATATAAATTACACTAGCACTCAGTATATTTAATACCATCACTATGCATGGTTCTCAAATGAGAATACTATCTCTAAGTAAAAATCATACCTCACTTTAATACAAATTGTACTAATACTTTACTTTTCCAATAATTGAATTAGGTTAAGAAAATATCACTCATTGTAGATAAGCAAGACATAATCTTTAATGGGAAAAATATTGACTATATAAAAAGAATACCATGCCTCAATATAAAATATATCAATACTCAATATATTTAGTACTAGCTAAAATTACTATAACTCATTTAAAATAAGTTATAATTTCAATAAAAAAAGGGAAATTCAACTCGGAGTGCAAACCATACCTCACTTGATTCTAAACTATGCTAGTACTTTATGTACTCATACTAGGTCTAGCTATAAAAAAATTGTCATTGATTACAAATAAGTAACACGTATACTTTTAAATGAGAATAACATGGTTAAGTGGAAATAATATAACAGATCAATACAAACTATACCAGTACTTTGTACATTTAATAACACAACTATAAATAATAAATACTAAGACACATTAAAACAAAAAAGTCAGAGCTACAGTGCAAAATAAATAAAACATAGCTCAATTGTAATAATACCAAGAATCAATGTGAGGGACATAGACAGATACACGCCCATGTAATAATACCAAGAATCTCAATTGTTGTAGAATCAAGAAAGAGCTATCAACGTGGGCGTTTGAGAGTGTCTCTCTCTAGGGTTTCCCTCTCCTAGACTTTGTCCACCTTCTGCCTTTCTTTCCTTCGATTCTCCTCACTGGTTTGGCTTCTCCGAGTGTGGTTGGGTGATCTGTTCTGCTTATCTTTTCGCGCGTTGTTGAGTTCTCCTAGGGTTTTCCTTACCGATAGCCTTATTGCTAAGGAGGTGTTGTGGAACGCTATCTGTGGGATTCACTTCAGATCCGACCCTGGTGAACATAGTTCCTTGCCTATTTCCTCTAGATCTGTGTTGCATTTCTACAGATCTAGGCTTCTCCCTCGGCCTTTTTCTTTATGCCAACGCAACAATGTGCTGCTGGGGGACTACCCCTTTGTGCGACGCCTCTTGGGGAAGTGGAGCGGTCTTCCCTCATGCACCATGGGAAAGAAGAAACCAAAGGATCCGCACCCTTTGGCTGACCCTGTATCAACTCAGGCCATGGGTACCGACTCCACTTCTACTAATATAAGCCCTAAGGCTGCTCTAGCTCTACCGAAGGCCACCAATGGGAAACCCTCGTTGTTGTCGCAAGTTTTGAAAGGTAATCCGAAGCACATTTCAAGTGGTGACAAACCAGCCTTCTTGGTGAGTGCTACTCGAAAACTTGATACGAAAAAACCAGGTGCGTCTCTCAAAATCGGAAAGGGTATTGTTAATGAAATCTTTACTGCTGGGTCATATGATGAGGATTCCACTTCGGAGGAGGATGAAGAGATTGAGGGTGACATTGCATTGGGAAGTCATGACACTATCGAGTCTGAAAATTCAGAGTAAGAATCAACCGCTGACCAGGTGCTCGATAAATTGCCTCCCCTCTGTGCTAGCCAACAGAATGGTGAGGATCGCACTGCCTCTGGTTCTCAGCCGAATGGAGATCCTGATAGCTCAAAAGGTACGCACTCAAAACCTTCTTTTGCTAGTCCATTTCGCAACAACCGTGCCTTGAATCAGGGTATGCAACTGGAACAATTACCGGTGGAGAAGGAATTGACTATCTTAGATGAAGACCGAATGGAACTTGAGCAAGAATGGGGATTTTGCTTGGTTGGTGTATTCAGTGGGCGTTTTCCTGACATGAAGGTTGTTGAAGAGTTGATTGCGCAGTGGGGTGTGACATGCAAATTAATACCTCATAAAGGTGGCTGGCTTGTGTTTCGGTTTGAAATGGAAGAGGATCGCACGAGCATCTTCGCGGGTGGCCCTTATGTACTGTTTGGTAAAACACTGATGTTGAAGAAACTCGCTCCTGGGTTTGCCTTCAATTTTCAAGATTTTATGGCTCTACCGATCTGGATTAAACTCCCCAATGTCCCATTGGACCTTTGGACTGGTAAAGTGTAACATCCCACCCTCAATTGGAAGGGGTAAATTGGTAAATTGGCATAAGATGGGCTAGATTGGGCTTTCATAAAATTGTTCATGCATAATAGGATTGGTACACAGGAACGTTGTGCACATGCAATTTCTGTTCATGCATTCATGATCATTCTCGGTAATTGGGCCTAAGACAATTTTATTGGGATTAATATGGTTAATGGGTTTGAAAAATTTTTCTGAGTATGCCATAAATTGTTTTCTATTTTAAGGGATTTTTAGGAATTTTTCTAGATTTTTCTGGAGAAAATTTCCGAACCGAAAAATCGCCAATTGGCGAACCGGTCGATTTTCGGTAGCGAAAATTTCTACCCAATGTTACTGTACTATTGGGTATATTATTTTGGGATTGAAATTGGAGTCAATTGAGTTGATTGGGGTAAATTTTTTGATCAGG
Source organism: Erythroxylum orinocense (assembly GCA_025531955.1). Lineage (NCBI taxonomy): Eukaryota > Viridiplantae > Streptophyta > Magnoliopsida > Malpighiales > Erythroxylaceae > Erythroxylum > Erythroxylum orinocense. Next base: position 8,092,492 of record JANZLX010000004.1, on the reverse strand, counting down.
ATTATTAAATCATTTCTTTAACTTTTCTTAAAAATGTTGACCAATCAAATTTTGCCAACCAAACCTTCATTAAATGCTCCAATTCTATACTTATCGGTTTGCCTTCTTGAAAATAGGAAAAGAACAAGTTTATTTGTATAGAAAGCTCATCCGAAAGGCAACCTTTTCCATCTTTACTTCTCATCATCGATTTTCTTCTTTTCTCTTTCAAAGTGAAATTTTCCTTTAGTTCTTCTACTCCCTTTGGCATGATGATTGTTGTGCAAGCTAGAAAAGTGAAGGAGGTGGGTGTTTTGGTGTTCCAAGTGTAGAAGTTAAAGTTGGTAGTTGAAGGGCTTTAAAGTAGGTAAGTGTTAATTTAAGGTTTTAGCTTTAATTAAGCTTTACATGTTGGTTTCATGATGAATTGAATGCCATGGTAGTTAGGAGTAATTAATGGAGCATTTATTATGTTTAGGGATGCATTAAATTGAGAATTT
>JANZLX010000004.1:8080342-8091913 GCA_025531955.1 Erythroxylum orinocense | reverse complement strand
TTTCAGGACCGATAGGCGACTCTAGCATCTGAGTGGCTCCACTACCGTGTAGATTGTGTTTAAAGTGAAGTCATGGCACAAAGGTCGGTCAGCTGGGATTTTTGGATGACATAGTTAGATTTTTAATATTTTCCTCACCCATGTAGTACTTTTGTACTAGAGTTTGTAGATGTACATTCTATTAAAGATTGAATGGCACTATAACTTTTGATTTTGAGAAATGGAAATGAGGAAAAAGTTGGTTTCAAATTATTGTGAAATTTCTATTGCTGCTTTCTAAGCAAATCAAGATATGATGCCATATGAAGTGACAGTAGTGATTGATCGTAGCTCGCCTTTATCGTAGGATATGTACCGGAATGACCTCCGGGTGTCCTGGTGCGTACTTTGCGGTAAGGGGATGTTACATTCATACTAAGTGATGATATTCCTATTTTAAGTTGAATATATAAATTATCTGTTATTGGTTGTGGTATTTTGAAAACATTAGCATGGTATTAGATGCATGAAGATTTGGTATAGTTTTAATTGAGCCATGATATTCTTCATATTGAGTTATGGTATATCAATTTGAAGGTGAATATGTGACTCATCTGAAGTGAGTGGTGGTATTTTTTAAACATAAACTTTGTAACCACCTAGACCACTCTCCCACAGATATTGTCGACTTTGGGCTTTAAGCCCCTCACAGTTTTGCTTTTCTCACCCTTGGGAAGAAGCATCTAAATAGGAGAGGTATCCATACCCTTATAAGACGTGCTTCGTTTTCCTCTCCAACCGATATGGGATCTCACAATCCACCTTCCTTAGGGCCCAATCCTCTTTAGGACCCAGTGTCCTACGCTAATACATTGGGTCAGGAACTAGCTCTGATACCATTTATAATAGCCCAGACTACCCTCTCATAGATATTGTCTGCTTTGGACTCCAAGCCCCTCATGGTTTTGCTCTTCCCACACTTAGGAAGACGCGTCTTATGGGGGAGAGGTATCTATATCCTTATAAGACATACTTCGTTTTCCTCTCCAATCGATGTGGGATATCACACACTCTACCTCCTTAGGGCCCAACCTAGCTAGCAAAATGGTTCGGGTATCAGCTCTGATATCATTCGTAATAACCCAGACTACCGTCCCACAGATATTGTCCGCTTTGGGCTCCAAGCCCCTCACGGTTTTGCTCTTCCCACCCTTGGGAAGACTCATCTTCCTTGGTGTTGAAAGAGCAAAACCATGATGGGCTTGGAGCCCAAAGCGAACAATATCTATGGGCGGATGGTCTGGGAAGAGAAAAATCGTGAGAGACTTGGAGCCCAAAGCGGACAATATCTGTAGACGGATGGTCTGGGCTGTTACAAACTTAGTATTGAATGTATAAAGGTCTAATATAGTTTTTATTCACCGATGCTATTCATTTTACTTAGTGATAGTGTTCTTATTTAAAGGTAAACATGTCACTTATTTGCAGTAGTTGGTGAGTGATGGTTTTTTTTGTACATAATCATGGTATTATATGTATGAAGGTCTGGCATAGTTTTTATTGGGTGTTTTTTTAGAATTTAAATTTTTCATTAATAAATGTTGGAGATTACATAGAAATAAAGAGTTAATATCAAATTGAGATAAACCTAATTATAACACAGACTTCAGTAGAAAACAAACTACAACGTTCACTACGATATATACGATAACGTTCAGCTCCAAGATATGATACTTTACATTTTACTAAGACATCTTACAATTCGGGAATAACGACTTAGGGCTTTTCTTGCGTCTTCGATTCCATTCTCGATTAGGGTAGGGAGGATCATACAATCAGTGTGCGATAGCGATTCGCACCCTCTATTCTTCAATTAGGTAAGTCACTCTGGAAGCTTTCTCATCTTCAGGAAGTTTTGCGATTAGGGTTTGACCTCTTGCGTTCCATCTGTCCAGATTTTGTGATGTTCGAGGGGGGAGGCTTTCTGGGGCTACCAATGAGAGGATATGGCTTAGATAAGTATATTCCATTTAACTGTGACCAATTTTTGGTTTAATCTTGTTTTCCTTTCACACAATCTTTCTCGGGGCATCGCAGAGGGTTTTTGCTTGGAATGGTATAGATCTGTCTGGTCGATTCATCGCTCCGTCTTCTCACCCTCCGTACTTGAACCAAAATCTCATCACCGGTAACATGCTATTCCGATCTCTTCTATGATTTAGGGCATGTCAAATCCAAGATTTGACTAATCCATACCTGGTTCCTTGTAAGGTCAGACTATCCAGATCTAGTGAACCCGCAAACAATATTCAACCCTTCTCACACAATGATGTTATTTTTATTTTAAGGTAAAGGTATGACTTATATGTAATAGATGGTGGATGGAGATATTTTTTGTAAATGGGCATGGTATTAGACGTTTGCAGTTTTAACATGGTGTTTATTAATTCATGATATTCTTCCTACTCGATGATAATATTTTTATTTTAAGATGAAGGTGTCACTTATCTACTATAGATGGCGGCAATTTTTGTATATACACACGATATTGGATGTATGAAGTCCTCGTATATTGTTTATTCAGGCATGTTATTCTTGCTATTTAGTGATGATGATATTCTCATTTTAAGGTGAATGTGTGACTTATCTGTTAGTAATGGTATTTTTTGTACATAGATGTAGTATTAGATGTATGAAGTTCTCGTGAGGCATGCTATTCTTTGTACTAAATGATGGTATTTTCATTTTAAGGTGAACATGTAACTTATATTTTATGGATAGTGATATTTTTTGTACATAAACGTGATATTGGATATATGAAGTTCTAATATAATTTTTAATCTTACATGGTATTCTTCATACTCAGTTATATGTTATGGTTGATGCTACTTTTTGTATATAATCATAATAATGTATGAATGTTTGATATAAAGACCAAGTTCCCAAATTCAATCTTAAAGTTAAAGGTAGCACAAGTCGATGCTTCATCTCTATCACCTGTCATTTTCAGTTGAAGAGCTTACAATATGATAGAATCAATAATGGCTCTGTTTAAGATCATTACAAATGAAAGTGTAAACAAATTAGATCTAGTCAAAAAATGATGTTGTCATTGTTTTATAATGCAGTTATATTAGCTAGCAAGAACAAAAAATTCTTGTTTCTTTAAAATTATTGTCAAAATAATAAAGTTATTAACAAAACAAGTTTTAAATTTTGTTTTATTCTTTTTCAAATTCACAACAAGACATTGAAAATAAAATGAGAAAAACAAACAGTCCCTTAATTCTCTTTTGCAGTTGATAATTTCCACAAAAAGATGAAACATGACTAGCAATAAGTAAAAGAAAAAGAAGAAGAAAACATTATAATATTATAATTATATCCTTTGAAAGGATTAATTACTAATTTACCCTTTTATTATAATATAATTAACTTAAGTGACAAGTGGTTAGTTCTGATTGTCAGCCATCTCCTTTTTGTTTTATAGAATTCATTTTGTTAATAATATATAAACTATTCAATTCAATTAAATTTTAAATAGCAACTAGTTATTAACTTTTAAAATTCTTCCATTACAACAATTTTAACAATATACATTTTTGTCCTTTTCAATTGATCAATTAATAAATTATATTAATATTAATATAATTATTGTTATTTCAATTTTAATTTCTTATTGTTTGTAGTTTATTTTTCAAATTCTATTATATATAAGTGGATATAGTGCATGATTTTAATAAATGAAATATTTTAACTGAAATACTTTTATGAAAATTAAAATTAGAGTGATCCAACACCAAAAAATATATTTTAAAGGGTAAAAATATATATTTTAAAGTGTAAAAAAATATGACCTTCTTTGTAGTTTAAGAAATTTTACAAAAACGTCTTAATCTTTAAAATTTTCGAAAAACACTCATTCTAGTTTTTTTTTTTCATGAAATCTCCTCCCTTTACACTCTGATTAAAAAAATTATGACGCAACATATATAATATGAACATCAGATGTTAACTAATCAAATGTCTCCAATATAAAAGCTCAACTAAGTTCTTAAATTCGATTCAAATTAATTAAATTTGACTTAAATTAATAATTATAATAAATTACTAGTTTTAGTCATATTTAGTTAGTTTGGTTCGAGTCTAAGAGTGGAGTTAAATCCTCGTATAAGCAGAATTTGATTGGTAATACTTATGTCATGCATATCTCATTGTTATTTTTTAGCTGAAGTCCAAAAGAAGATGTATTTTTAGAAAATTAAAAACCAGAAATATTTTGTGTAAATTTTAAAAATTAAGGATTTTTTGAAAGTTTCTTAAACAACAGGAAAGGTAATTTCTCTTACCGTATTTTAAAAATTCATTATATTACTTATATAGTGTTACAAATTCTTACATTAATAATAATAATGTTAAAACTTAAATAGTTATTACTATTTCTTTTTTAATAGCTTTAAAACTATAAATAGCACAATCTTTATATTCTAGTCTTGTTAGCAAAATATAACACGATTATAAGTTTTTTCCTTTTGAAAAGATTATGAGTTGCGAAGAAGAGACGTAAAGTTTTATCTATAATAAGATGAATCTTAACAATTCGTTGAGTATCAAATTTAATTTTTACTCCTTACATACTTAAATATATCAGTTAAAATTTTCACTTACATTTCTTAAGTTATTTTTTTTTCAATATGTTATCCGTATAGTAACTATTTTTAATTTTTAATATATATTTATTTTTAATATTATTTAGATAAAGTTAGGTATTAAATCAAATACAACATTTAGAGAATAGTAGAATATTAAATATTGTAAATTTTTTCTAAGGAAACAAGTGGATTGTCTCGTATCCAATCCGATTGCAAACCCATACTGCCAAGGAAGACTGTTTGAGACAGAGAGCCGCACTATAATTACAAGGGTTAAGCGACCGTTGCAACATACTTACCTGGACGGGGTCAATGGGTGATCAATAAGGCCCATGGTCTAGGGTGGTGACCTCCATTGCACTTGGGAGGGGTGCCTCTCTAAGGTCTTCCCACTGAGGGAGAGCCTACGTCATAATTTGTGATAGAGGGGCCAGCGTTCGCGCGGCCCCTGCCAAGTTCCCAGTTGATTTTTACCGGTACTTTGTGTGTAGGGTGCTGAACCTTACAAAAGCATCCAGTCCTTTATGTACGATAGTGTTCTAAGTCGATTCTTGCCGATACTTTGAGTATAGGGTGTTGAACCTTATTAAAGCAACAATCAGTTCATATTGTTGTTAGATGTTTTACTAAAGCAACAATAAGTTCATATTGTTGAACCTTACTAAAGCAACAAGTCCTTTATATACAGTAGTGTGTTCTAAGTCGATTCTTACTGATACTTTGTGTATAGGGTGTTGAACCTTACTAAAGCAACAATAAGTTCATATTGTTGTTAGATGTTTTACTGAATTTAGCATTTGCAAAAGCATTCGTGTTATTTATTTTGTTGCCACATCCAATTTAAGTCTATTGGAGAGAGGATCAACGGATTCCAAACTGTCGTTTTCTATACAGATCTTTTATAAACAAAAAAGGAAATATGAATGCAGAAACACATTTATTAAGCACAGGTTCTTTAATGCACCTAAAACTGCATTTAGCACTAAGTAACAGAGGAAATGCCTAACTAGACACCCATGAGTGCCCGACATTGGTTTTCCCAGTGCTCCTTTACCTGCCGAAGCCTCTCTATCCTTTCAGATTTAAGTCGTTCCTCCCAGTATTCATGGCACCTGTTCAGACAGGCATCATCATCATCAAGAAGGTTGTAAACTATGCATAAACTCAGAATGAATCACCATCCTATGCAATTTTCACTTGTAATAATTTGCATGAGAAGACAAGGAATTCTGCTAAAGAAGACATCAAACTAGTTTATCATTAGGAGGAGTATACCTTCGACCTAACAGAAGATTCAGCTCATCCAAGTGTACTGCACCTTCATAAACTCTAGCCTGTGATGGAAGTCAAAGACCAAAACAGTGGCATGGTTCAAAATTGGAAAAGCAATACATAAAGATTCAATTCAAAGGCTTCCCATATCACCAACAAGAGAAGTGAGTAGTAATTTATATTTCTGATTTTTGAAGTGCTTCATGATTTCAATTGAAAAAACAATGTGGAATAGACAGTTCAACCAGCAGGTAGCCTACATAATTCCCAAACTATTCACTTGAACAAGAAAAACAATTGAATCCAGCAGAAGTTAGCTTGGATATAGTATGAACCTCTTCTCTCAGACATAAGAGTGTTCAGGTTCAAGCCCTAAAATAAACAAAAGGAAAAAGGACAAGCGCTGCAAGAAATAAAGTTTCATATGAACGGTAGGATGTATGAAAGAGATGTGGCTCATCTAAGGTCCAGAATTTAATCAAGTCTTCCACCAGAAAATATGATTTGAAATGAGGATTTCTCAACTAATCAAAATCTAAACTATTACTGTATAAGCCTTCCGTGCAGTTTGTGCTTCTTCACAAATAGATAATGAAGAGAGAAAACCAAAGGAATAAATGAATTATGAACTAAACCCAAGCAAGAAGATGATAAACAGACCTGCCGGCATAAAGGGCATTTCTCTTTAGGCTCTGCAGCCTTTAACCCATCCACAATGGTCACTGAAGCAGCAGAACAAGCACAGAAATAACAAAATATATGGCCACATGTGAGTGATACTGGATCAAATACGGTATCCTGTCACCAAATCAAATACGGAAAGCCCAAATTAGCCATCAAAAGTTTTGCTAAACCATCATAATATTGGTAAATCTAAACATCGTTTCTCAAAGTGAAATTTAATTTAATCTGCAGGAAGTGACTGACCATCTTCTGTAACAAAAAAATTTTTGAAAGATCGGCATATGTGGAAAATATGATGCTGAAACCAGTATCTGAAGTATAGGTCAGCTAGGCTTCATCAAGTGCAATTCAGAACAAGAACATTGCAACAAAAAACCAATAATACATAGCAGCTCTAGATTTGACCAATTAAACTTTCCAAAGTCTTCAATTGCTTCTTATGCTTCATTGAAGTTAAGATGGGAATTAGACAATAAATTATTGCATAGAAAAAAGAAACTTTTCTTGACAAAATGATACATTTGAACTTACCAAGCATATAGAACAAGTTAAATCAATGTCAACCTTGATGGAATCAAAGAGCTCGCAAGAAAGTGATGGCTTGCCATCATCAATTGTTAGTGAGCAACCCTCAAACAGTGCAGGAGCCCTCTTTGACTTGACCTGGTTTTCCCTTGAATTAATATGGTAAGCCATAAGCTCACAAAGCCATGGGGACTGAAGGATCTCAATGTGCATCCTCTGAGCCGCAGACTTAAATGCCTGTCCTTGTTTTGAATAATGAATCTGTAACCAAAGAGAAGCGGCATTCAATGCAATTCAAAATATACTGCATCACAGTTTAGAATTGCTATGGCTATTGTACATTAGAGACTCATACCTTATCGTACTTCTTTAGAATCTTCCGTACTGCAATGGCGTTGATCAGTGCATAGGTAACCAAATCCTTTCCGTCTTGAATTAAGGCAACATGGTTGCCCTGCAACTTGCCTTTAAACCATATGAAGTATTTCTTAAATCCAGTAGCCAGATGCATCTCAAGCAATTTCTGTGCACGCTCATTAAAACAACCAACCACTGCTGACATTTCCTTGAGAAGGGAAGGAAAAAAGGTGCCATCACACACTGCCATTGAAAAAAGGATTAGCAAACAATTGAAAAAGTATGAACCTTGTCAACATAAAGTACTGCTTCATACATACATACTCATAAAAATAAAAAAGGAAAGACAAAAGAGTTTTAGGACTTCATTCAATTATTCAAAGAAGAGTCCATACGCGAGCATTGTCATCGTGTAACATTTGCTTCATCATTTTAAGAAAGCTTTGTACTAGTAGCAAAAGAAAGTGTTCAATTGAACTACGAATCCCCCAAGACCGTAAACTGGAATGTCTGTATCTCCCTTGGACAAAGCAAGATTGCAATAACTAGGGACTTTCATGACTCCTTGAATTCGGTCTATGTAAACCAACAAACTCGGGGAAATATGTACTAGATGGATTTCACTCATATAGTCAGGAGATGAATTTTACTTTCCAGTCTAGATGAATTTTACTATACAGCATGCAAGGGAAAACAAAACACAGATTTCATCTGAAACTCTTGACTTCAGGATATAGAAAGAGACAATTCAATCCCAAGGCAACGAATATTTGAGACGATATGGAGCACACTCTTGGAAGAATATAGTACCTGGACATTGGTTGGGACATGACTTGGAATCCGCAGACCCTGATAGCTCTTGATGAGATTCCAAGTCTTTCCTACACTTCTTCAAAATCTTTTTAAGGTTCTTGAAACCAAGCCCAGGTAGTTCTTCTCGCTGGCCTTGCATGTACTCCTGATATTTCTTGCAAAACTTCATCTTCTCGCACGTTTCCACAAACCACTAAACCCTTTCTTAATCCGTCAAAGACCCTCATATAATAATAGACGCTCGATTCTGAAGCCTGCCGACCACAGATTAGTCAAGGAGTGAGAACCCTGTGAATGTTATCGGATTTTATGAAACTTTTTTAGCTTATTTCCGACGGGATATGCACGACAACGACCCTCTCCGTCTCTGCTACGATTCCTCTGGATGGTAGCCGTAGTTCGTGTTCTTGTAAACATATATATATATATATAAACATCGACAAATATGAGGGTGGCAACAGACAATGGTAATTTCACCTGATGCTTTTCCACTCTTCACTTTATTTTATTTATTAAAGAAAATTGAAATTTTCTTATTACGTCATGACCTGTGAACAGAAAAGGATGAAACCATTGGATTTCGTCTCACCCTGTCAGAGATTTGATATCTACGAAGTTTTTTTCTAACAACTCACCAATTTAATTGCTATTTTTTTCTTTTAGTCAAATATTTTAGGAGGCAATTAATTATCAAAAAGTGCTTTTAAATTATTTATATCTAAACTAATTTTTGCTTCAGATAAATAGATTTTTTTTAGATAGCAAAACTCTTATTTTAAGTTTTAAATAATTATATATATATAAACGATTTAAACTCGAAACCTCACTTAAATTAAAAGAGTTCCTCATCAATTCACTCACAAAAATTGCTTGCTATGCTATTTCATTAAACAGATGAGAGCTTCCGTGCACAACTTGAAGATTGCTTTTTTTTGCTTTAATTTACGAATTTATATCTTTTGTTTAAAATTATGGTGTCTTATTGTGTCCAATAAATTTCAGCTATTTATTTATGTGGAGCTCGCATAAAACCTACGTGGAACCCGCAAAATAAATGACTGAGATTTCATAAGACAAAATAAGACAGAGTAAAACTGGACAAAAGATCTTAATTACTAATTCACACCATCTTTGTCTCGCAAGAACGACAGAATCTAAACTACTACACTGGCACTTCAACCAAATAATATGAAGATATTGACAACTTATTTCCCTTCTTGATAATTTATATTTATTGGATGAAATAATTGTAATAATTTTTTTAATATTATTATAAAAAGAATAAATAAGAGAAACATATCCAACACGTAATGGCCCGCAAATCTTCAAAGTTCCATTCGTGAGCAAACATAGAATCACGCAAGGGCGTGGTCTTCACTCTTCAAAGGAAAGTGCTTTACGACTCTTGAGATGCGTGATTAACCAACTGCATATTTATTTCAAAAGGCTCGCTCGCAAAAGAAAAAGTACTGGATACAGCTTAGTGGCGCTTATCTGTCACGTCCTTGTCCCTGCCACGTGTAGAAAATATATTCGTTTCAGTGTCACAAATGATGAGGATTGAATAGGTGAAGGAGCTCTCTCCTTTTCTGGGTGACAACCAGTGAGACGGAGCAGTGGATGAACACGATTTGGACAATGTAGATGAAAACTTTCTCCTGTTTTTGGGTGACAACCAGTGAGACGAAGCAGCGGATGAACACGATTTGGACAATGTAGATGAACATGGTTATTGGTTTGGAAACTCTTCTCTCTCTCCTTTTTTTTTTCTCTTTCCTGGTTGTAATATAGATAAGCGTCTGAAACTTAATACAGTCACGAGTATGAACATCGATTCAAGACGTCAAAGACCTTTCTTGTTTGCTTGTCGTTTACGAAAGCATGGCTTAATTAGCTGACCTTTTTGAGGATGCGTTCACTTTTAAATTATGTCTTATAGGTCTAGAGGAGGAGACCAGATTTTTTGTCCAGTTTTACTCTGTCTTATTCTGTCTCATAAAATCTTAACTATTTATTTTGCGGGTTTCACGCGAGTCCTATACGAGACCCACATAAATAAACGGTTGAGATTTATTGAACACAATAAGACACCATAATATTAAACAGGAGATCTAGACTCCTAGGAGAGAACCAACTCTAAAAGTTAGTTTAAAAGGTGTAAGAGGGTCTAAGTTTATAAACCTCACGTCAGTTTCTTTAATTATTGACGTGGGACAATTAAATTGTAACATCCCACCATACTTCGCAGTTTCTGCATCGGTGAGCTAGCTGTGCATTGGACTTTTTCTAATCCTAGGCGAACATTATTATACCGACATTACCACCCACGTACCTATGAGCTGCAGTAGATATAAACTGGTTGAGACGAGCATTTATGGCAACAAACATGTCTTGCATTTTCTTGAACAATTTCTCTTCTATGTTGCTCAAAGAGCCAACGTTAGCCTTAAGCCTACTGATTTGTTGGTCTTCCATGACCGGCTCTAGTACCATAATGTTAGGTGGTAGCTTTGTAGACCTTCTAACAGGTCCTGTGGAAGTACCATCACGTTTGGCGTTGAAGTTCTTGTGCTTACCTATCTTGATAGGAATGCTACAGACTTGATAGATTTTGGCAGAGTAAAGAATTTGAGGGTGGTTTGATTCGAGGGAAACCAACCTCCAACTAGAGATAAACTTTGGATAAAACTTTAAATAAATGTTACTATCTAATTGTCCCGTATTGGTAATAAAAGAGACTTGATGTGGGGATTATAAGCTTATTGACTCTCTCACCTTTCAAGCTAGCTTTTGGGGTTGATTCTCCCATAAGATTTATAACAATTGGTATCAGAGCTAACATCGTTCTTTCGAGTCCTTGTGCCAGGTGGTAATGCCGGCATTGCAGTGTTTGTTCGGGTTAGAAAAATTCTAACGCATAACCAACCTGTAAATACGTGAGTAGTGATGCCGGTATAGTAGACTAGTAGTGTTCACCCAGAGCTAGAAAAAGTACAGCGCTCAGCCCGCCAATGCCTAAGCTGAGATTTATAGACTTATGAGTTTTTTACCCTTCAAGTTAGCTTTTGAGGTTGATTATCCTATAAAACTTGCAACAATGTGATCTTTTTTTTAATCCAATCAAACGAGAGGACCTCGACGAAATTAGCTATCCCAAAGGTAATTGTCATTCAACAATGGTTATGTATTCGGTACCCATTCGGTACGTTTGATGGGAGATAAATAGGTAGTAAATCGGTGTTAGTTGCTCACCGAAGCTCTTGATTTCGATCTGCTTTTCTGCTGCAGA
>JANZLX010000004.1:8045939-8080242 GCA_025531955.1 Erythroxylum orinocense | reverse complement strand
ATCTGTTCTGAAGTGCATTTTGCCTGATTATAATCTTTGAATGCATGCTGAAACTGTTATTGTGAAAAGAAATCGGTTAATTTAGATAAATATTACTCACTAAGCTATAAGCTTAGCACGGTGGATTTGCCCCGTGTAGGTACAGAGCGAAGAGTTTAAAGACTGGGACGAGTCAACTGCACTGGCCAAAGGAGTCTGTTTTTATACTGCTCGATAATGTATTTTATTTCGTGTGTTTGGGCCTGTAAATATTCTTTGAATTTTTGTTCTGAGATTTGATATGTAATATATGTGTGTGTTTGAGATTCTAAATAAGATAAATGTCAGTGTGATGTTTAGTTTTGTTTGTTCTGTCTTGGGTGGCATCCATGTATCCTCCCAGGGGGTATTTGGGTGTTACACAAAATTAAAATCTGGATTGCTATTGCAAAATCTCTCATTTTATTTTGAATATCCCTAACTTTTGTGGTACATTTTCTTATTATTTATTGAATTGGATAGACACCTATCTGAATGTCATATTTTAAGTATCCATCTCCAAACTGAAAACCACCAACTTGCACTATATCTCAATTCCTAATTGCATTCAGACGTCATGAACAGTCGTATTTTAGTGTTGGGTGATGTAAAACGTGAGTTCACCTTTGTTATCAACTTGGATACAGTAAGCGTTACTCCATTTTGACCCTATAATATATGAAACTGGGTGGTGGTTGAGCACTGGAGCCATTACTCGTAGTACACAATCAGATGAGAGCAGAGAGAAAACAAACCAAAAGGTGACAAGTTCATTAGTGGACGATCCACCATGATTTGTCGAGCAATCAAGTACAATGAAATTGCTAATAAGGAATAATAATATATTGAAGTATGTTGTGTTTGTTTGATCAACCAATTAAACTACATTTGAATGCCTAGTATGTATTTCCCCCAATCAACTTACTTAGAATTAGTCCGGCCGGCTTGGTTGTTGACCGGTTCAATTGTCTGACATCTTTAGTTTATTAAAATAGGCCTCAGCGTGGGAATAGTCCAAAAATGGGCGATGTCCATTATCTAATGAGCCCAAAAGAATAAATAATGGCGAAGTACCAATGCCAGGCGGCAGCGTCCGGCAGTCGCCAGCTGAGCATTTTGATTCGCTAGGTGATAGAGAATCAATCATTGTCTCTAGTTCCTTCTGTGCTGCTCGGACACGCTAAGTCAGATACTTTCAGCCCGCAACTTCTAGACTTGAAACACAGAGAGAGCCTAGTGCTGTGGTAGAGAGAAATCGAAGGCGATGGAGAAGCAAGTGATGGTGGTTGGGATAGACGATAGCGAGCACAGCGGTTACGCTCTGGAGTGGATTTTGGAAAAGTTTTTCGTTCCTTTTGGTGCCAATTCTCCTTTCAGGATCGTCTTAGTTCACGCCAAACCTACGCCTTCCTCTGCTGTCGGTCTCGCAGGACCTGGTTTGCTAACTCCCCCAACTTGTGTGCGCTTGGTTTAGAAATTAGAATTAGTAATTTCTGTTTTTGTTTCGTTTTGCTTTGGGTTTTAATTATAAATAGTATATATTTTAGGGGCAGCTGAGGTTTTAGTGTTTGTGGATGCGGATTTGAAGAAGATAGCGACTAGAGTTGTTGAAAATGCGAAGGCTGTGTGCATCAGTAAATCGGTACCCGTTTTAATCGCTCATTTTGATGCTTCTAATTCTAATTATAGTTATTGGTAGACTTAATTTTATCGTTTGATTTGTATATCATAGAGGTAGTTAATTGTATTCATTTATCATGTTAATTGGGATATCAAATTTGAATTGGTTTGACCAAAAACATAAAACTTGAGTTTTAATTGGTAAAAATGGAATGAGAAGATCTAATGTGGAGAAATTTAGACCTTATTCCAAGACTTTGTGCTCATGATTGCTCATCAATTTTGTTGTTATGGCTATGACGTTAAATCCCATAATACGCTCATTGACATTGTTAATCACTAAAAGACATTGTTTAGTGATTATCAATGTGTGACATATGACAATGGATTTTATCTGTGATTAGGCAAAATTGCATGACTTGGAATAATCGCTCAACTATTCAGTATCTTAACAGGTGAATGATGTGACTGTGGAAGTGGTGGAGGGTGATCCCAGGAATGTCCTCTGTGAAGCCGTGGAGAGACATCATGCTTCGGTGCTGGTTGTGGGTAGCCATGGTTATGGCGCTATCAAGAGGTACCTTATCCTGTGACCATTGAAAGGCTATAATCTCCCCGCCAAGTTATTGGTTTTTCTGTTTCTTTGTTTTTTCAATCTAATCGATTGATCTCAATGATATGGAGCTGAAGGTTATAATCTCGAATTCCCTTTGATAGTCTTTGAACTTGACAAAGAGAATCAACAAATCCAAAACAGCCCTTTTGTGATTCACAAAGGCAGGAAATACACTCTCAAAGCAGACGGGACCAACAGATGTAGCTTAAGCCTATTAGTCTCCTTGTTTCACATACCAAAACCTATATTAGCACCTCCCCAGTCGTATTAACTACCAATGAAGAAAACTTCCTATTTCTAATGGAGCTTGAGAACTGAGATAAAACACTCACTTATCAGACATTTAGTGACTTAAACTATCCTGACAGCCTAAGAAATAAATCTTTCCAAGTTTATTGAGGAAGATAAAACAATTTAGGAGGCGAAGAATGCTGATGATACCGATCCACCTAACCTCTGTTTTCTTTAGTACAAGATGCAGATTTTGATAATCTGTGGCAGTCTTCTAATTTGCTTACTGTTTGGTACTTTAGCTAGTGAACTTCTGTAGCTTCAAGCCTATATGAATGGTAATACGAGGATGCTAGCAGAGATGTTCTATGTGTAACCTTGGCCAAATATTTTATGTGTAGACATTATATTAGTAGACCCTTAGGTGCTGTGGGATTTCATATTTACAACATCCTTTGAAAGAAAGGAACTATACACTTCTTCGCCTATGATGATGTAATTGTATTTTATATTCACAAATCACTGTTCAAAGTGGTGAAACCTATTGGGATTATAGTGAAACCCTACTGGGTTTACCCTAGTCTACTGTTGCATGTCAAAAAAATTTCTGAGAATTTTTGTCTAACAAGAAATCTTTGTTCTTGCAGGGCGGTTCTTGGTAGTGTGAGTGACTACTGTGCTCATCATGCTCACTGCAGTGTGATGATTGTGAAGAGGCCCAAGATCAAGCACTAAGATCAGAACAGAAGCATATGTAATGTAACAGCGTATTGTGGACAAGAATGTTGTCTTAAAATGTTACTCAAATATCGGCGTTTATGACCAGATTGCATGTATATCTATAATACCATGTATTTATAAGCGCAAACCTTAAGGGGTTGACTTGACTTCCCCTCAGAAGATGCCTTGCTCTCAATTCATGTTGCATTTTTGGTTTTCAGCCATTTGGGTGGATTCAAATTCTTAGCAGGGCCCAGGAACGAAACAATTCATCTGCTTTCCAAGGTTGAAGTAAAAAAGACATCGCTTCATTTGTGTCCGTCAGGTACCTGGGAACCAATTCCATTTCATACAGATGTTGAAACACCATCCACATGCAAATACACAAATTGCACGGCCTCTGACATGCGATAACAAACGACAGTGAATGTGCAAAGTAACTTGGAAATGCGTCCTGATTCTCCAGAAAACATTGTTAAGCTGCCAACTATAGCTGTAGATGCAGGATTCCAATACAAAGAAATGATTCAGTTGAAGGACATTACATAGTTACCAACATGACACTTATCTGAGGGGACTGAAACTGCTTGCTTCACTTACTGGCTCCCCTCCATGAGTTCAACAGTCAACTGTGAACTCTCCCACTTTAGCTGTTATAAAGACTTTGATAAGAATACCGCTGCACCAAAATCATCACAAGATAATTGAATTCGCGTAACTCAATACAAATTTGCGGAATCTTTTGCATTTAGAAGTGTTCTGCACAAAAAGTTTAGAAAAACAAGTTCATTTACTTTAATAAATTAGAAAAACACATCAACATAGTAAGTTCATTACTAAGTAAAGAAAACATATTAAAAAGTGAAGTTCTCATTCTTTATACTTTTTGTTAGGACTTCTTTCTTCCCGTAAACCACTAATTTTATCTCATCACTCATAATCTCCACAAGTTTCAAATTAATTTGGGCATGGTCGAACCAATACATGTGTACGCTTCCATCATCACGACTCTACTCGTAGAGCACTTTTTGGTATTTGGTCTATCCAAATGCGCTTATAGGCAGGAGTCCAGATCCTCTGTCCAATATTATGGTATCTTATTATGTTCAATAAATCTCAGTCATTTATTCATATGGGTTCTTCGTTGGTCTCACGTGGATCCCGCAAAATAAATGGTTAAGATTTCATAAGACAAAGTAATATTGGACAGAGGATCTTGTCTCTGCTGAATCTTACATGGTGTATATGGTTCATTCAACATGCCTAGTCTACGTCATAATCGTGCTAGTATTTAGTCAAGGCTCATCAACAATTATCAAATAGTCCTGCATGTATTAAGGGATTAACAAACCATATCCACAAATGAATATGACGCCCTCGTCGAAACAAGTTAAGGAAGTAGTTCACAAGGTCTTTAATGATGAACTAAGAGAAGATCTAGGTTTTGGTGATAACAAAATATAGTTACTATTAATGATTTATTTTTTATGTCTAAAAAGATAGTAATATGGAAGTTATTTAAGTCGCGTATTAATGAAGTCAAGAGATAACCTATTAAGTTCACATAGAAAAGTGGGAGATCAAATTTTTATAAACTTCAAATCCATTCAAAGTGAAGGATAAAACCAAAACCATTGCATAACAAGTTTATAAACACAAATGTAAATTTTCTGCACCTCCTACTTAGTTATGTTTATGCTTTAGGGCCTTATCATGCATAAATATATTATCTTTTCAACTTAACCTTGTATTTTTCAGTATTTTGGTGTATCAGATAATACAACATTAAAATTTTCAGTACAATCCAATATGAAATTTTGATATGATACAAAATAATCTTGTTTTACTTTCTAATGAATATGATTAGTTTTGGTTAGTATGATACGACAATCAAAACTTTGATTTTTACTCATCACGCATACTTTAAAAAAGAAAACATATTATCAAATTGTTGGTTTATGCCTTATAACTAATTGGTTAGTTGTAGTTTAATAACATAATTATTTAATTGAACACTTTATATATTGTAAATATTTATATGTATACGGTAAAATTCATGGGATATATATACATTGTAAATGAAATTATGATGAGATTATAATTATGAGATTCATATTGCATTTATATATTATCCCTAAATTATTTCTAGTCATTATTTTAATAAGATGGGCATTAATAGAACATTAAAAAAACTAGCAAATATTATGTTTTTTCTTTATGAACTAAGTAGTCAATCTCATAAACTAAAATATGAAGATACTTAAACAAGTTTATGATTGCTTATTAGAAAATAAGTTCACTAAACTTACTCCACATAAAAAAAATCCATTTGGAACATTACTTATCTGCCTATGAAAATTCTCATTGTAATAATTGTATAAGTGATCATTTACTTAAAATCTCTAAAGTTATCACATATAAGAATTGTAATGTTTTGATACGTATTATGACTTATTCTAGTTAAGATTCGCTTAGTCGATAATTATTAGATATAACATAAATTATATAGAAGTAGTTGAGCAATTAATGTATAATCACCCTAAAGTAATTAGGAAGAATGTAACATTTGTTCGTAACTAATATTGATTTGAAAGTTCCTTTTCTAAGGTATAATGATAAGAAAGTAGCTTTCGCATGTTATTAATTGAATTAATTACTAATGGTGAAATTAATATATTTGAACTCAAATACAGTAGACATTAATTTCATACTTGTGTCTAATTGGAACATAACATGATGGAAGGATTGAATTATACAAAAAAAATCATACCTAAAAAGGTTAGTCAAACTCACTTTAACATTACTAAATATTTAGGTAGTTATAATGCATTGTTGGGTGTCAATCTTGATTAATAAATATAACTTTTTAATTAGAGAATTAAAGATAAATTAAAGGAGTTTCATTTATTTAATCCTAAACTTATTTCAATTTGATTTAGATAATTTAATTTTTTTTAGAGAATTATTGTTCTATTTATTTAAAAATAGTTTCTTTATTTATGATTAATAAGTTTCTTGATTTATTAAAAAAGGTATTTCCCTTGATTAAGTTTTGAAAAGTATTTTCATTTATTAATTAGGAAAACAAAGATTTCTTTAACATTTTAGAAATTATTTTCTAATTTATTAAGCAAATATTTTCTAATTAATTAAGACATCAATCCAAAAATAATATAGATAATTTTCTTAATTAAAATTAAAGATTTTTTTAAATTTTAAAAGTGGTTTCATTTTTAATATTAGAAAATAATTTTCTAATTAAGGAAAAATAATTTCTAATTAGATTGGAAATAGTGTTCTAATTGGATTAGAATTTCTTACTTGTTGAATTTTGAAAAAGGAGTTTTTCTAAATTATAATAAGTAAGAAAAATAATTTATTGAAAATTTTCAATTAAATTTTGTTAAAGGAGTCAAGATAATTAAAAATAATTTTCAATTGTATTTAAAAAATGTTTTCAAATCAAATTTAATTTTTATTTAGAAAAGGAAATTAATTCATTTAGGAATTAATGAGTTGAATCTAATTTAATTATCTAATGACTTGGGAATATTATTTTAGATTATAGATATCAACAATTAGAATCAAGTGAAACTTGATATTTCATGAATATAATTTGATTATATTATCATGATAAATTGTGTGCTTTATTTATATGCTTGATATATATATGTTGGATGTATGTTAATGGTATGTTTTGGATATATGATATTTTACATGCAATTTTATGTTTGATGAGTTGAACAAAATTAAATATCTAGTCAAAATAGTAAGTACACTTTGAAAATGTGATTTTGCCTTCCATTATTTAAGTATAAAACCATAGTTATGTTTATTGTAAGGTTTGTTGAGTGACTCAAAGCCTACTTAACTGGAATATTTTTATTTTAAATTAATGTGTCCTACTTAATTATATAATTTAGATGAGTGACTTATGATCATATAAATTTAAAGGCATGGTTAGAAATAAGATAAATTTTGATAAGAGTTTTCACCTAATGAATCTAAAAGTCAGATGAGATGTGATTGATAAGGATATTATCTGCCTAATTTAAGCTTAGTAGGTTCGTTGAGTGACTAAAAGTCAACTAAATTTGAATGAGATTCTAGCCCATTAAAAAGATTAAATTAATCTTTCCAAATAATATTGAGGGTTATTATTTCGAATAAAATAATAGGAGTAATCAAATACACTATTAAAATCTTGATCTTATTAGAAGTCATAAAGTAAAACGAATAATTGCTTTTCTTACATTTATATTTTATTCAAAGTAGAAATTACCTTTGTTTAGAATAGTTGATACTAAGTTAGTGAACTTAATTTTTTAGATGTAGGTCAAGTTTAAGAAAAGTTCTTAAAATCATATAGATTAGTTATACGACCATTATTCAATTTTGTTATTAATCCATGTTAAGGATTCGGTATTAAAGCTTTCGAGATATGTCAAAATAATATGGATGACAAAATGTATTGATATTTTGAGTTGGTTATTATCTTATCAACTTTGATGACAA
This sequence comes from Erythroxylum orinocense, assembly GCA_025531955.1. Classification (NCBI taxonomy): domain Eukaryota; kingdom Viridiplantae; phylum Streptophyta; class Magnoliopsida; order Malpighiales; family Erythroxylaceae; genus Erythroxylum; species Erythroxylum orinocense. The sequence goes on along the minus strand of JANZLX010000004.1, from coordinate 8,072,522 downwards.
CACGTAAGATGTATGTCAACACAATGATAGTAAGATACAAAAGATTGCATGAAGTATAGCTGAAAGGTATAAACCTTAATGAAATTATTTCATTCAATTTACTCTATAAAAGTATAAATGTGGACTACAATTGAAGGCATTTGCTATAAAATGATAATAAATGTCATTTGAATAAAAATGGTTGCATGGTTTGTCGTTTCAATGTGTAATATGATAAAGATCATATGTATTTCTAGTTCATGCTTATGAGTATATGATACTACATGTGAATTCAATGTTACTACAATATTTAAGGCGTGATAAGAAATAGATTTTTAAGTAAAAGTAGTTGATCCAAATTTATTCAAATAGTATATATGTGTTAAATGAAAGGAGACTTGTGCTTAACATAAATGGCAAGAATACAAAGTTGGATAATGGACATTATCCTTTTATGCCATGTTGGCTAAATCAACATAATGAGAATCGTAAAGTTATATATAAGGATATATGTATCATTTTAATTATGAATCGTATGCAACCTGTGAAACTTATTGAGTTGAAAAGCAACCAAATCAACTTTTAATGAAATGATGGATGTGTTGGATGCGATAACAATTCATAAAAGGATTATATTTTTATTTCATTATATTAATCATGCCAAGAACTGGTAGAATGCGTTGGAGGTATATGAGGAGATTAAACCTTGTAAATTGAATCCAATAGTCTCAACAATGAGTTCTTTGATTACAAATTATGTAAGTTAGTGGACATTGATCATTTCAAAATGATATGGATATTTTTAGCATAAAGGCCCATTCAATTTCAATTAATTTAAGCGTTCATTTATTGTTATTTACTGTCAAATTTTTTTTTGTTATTCACTCTCAAAATAGTATTTTACTATCTGAATTTTTTAACAAAATATCCTTGTGGTTCATTCGAAAATAACCTCCCTAAGGCTGCATATATTGGACCTCCTTAGACCCCGCGTTTAGTAGGATTTTTACTTGATTGTTATTTTTGTACTCATATTTATTAAATGAAGTGTTGATTCAAAATTTTGGAAAGTTTAGATTGTTTAAATCTAAGTAGAAATTGAAAATTAAATATGCTAAAGCACTTCGATAAGATCAATGTGGTGAGATATAAAATTTTTGGTTGTTTATAGGAGATGATATTCTTGAGTAGATACCTCCACAACTAAATTTCATAATAATATAGATTTATGTAATATAGGAAGGTCTGGCGTGAGCGGATCAGAGTAAACGACACCTTTTAAAGTCCACGCACCTAACCCCCAAAATCCAAGCTATAGGCTGACAACTTTAGCCAAAAATTTACGATTCATAGATGTAATTTTCACTCTAAAACTATTGGATGGTCATACCCGCAGGGTCTCTCAGTGAAGACCCCTAGCGTAACAAGCGACAAGAGGAGCCGGTCTTTATAATGTGTAAGGTACTAGCAGATCTAGTCTCCTTCAGGTATTTTCCTTATTTCTTGTTTGAAAATTTATTTACTGATTGTAGTTGAGTGCCAAGCGTATTAATTTATTTACTCCTTTATTTAGCATCAACCCCCTTTGTACATTCTGCATTTGAAATTTTATTTACTGACTGTGGTAGATTGCCCCGCGTATTTTTTATTTACTCTTTTATTCAACATCCACTCCCTTTGTACATTCAGCATCTGGGTCTAAAGAAAACAGTCTCTCTACAACGTAGGGGTAAGGCAGCGTATTATCAGGCCTTCTCAGACCCCTCTTTATTGTAAAGAGGCATATATAATATGAGATATTTTATTGATTTATTATTTAATTCTTGATGAATTTATGCCTAGTAATATAACTTAACTTCAATAATTCTAATTAAATCAATTAGTAAGATTTCATATAAAATATGAAATGGTAAGATTTTAAAAGAGTCAAAGTTAATGATTTGGGGATGTGATGCATAGTTAAAGCATATATTATCCACTAATTTGAGAACTAAATTGGATAATAAAAGGTTGTGAGATATCCAAAATGTTGGGTATAATCTTACAAACATATTGAACACATTTTTTTGTTTTAGAGTATACTTTTAGAAGAATGATTATCAAGATAAGTAGTGGGAGTAACATAAAATTTGAAAAGTTTCAATATCATAACAATACAACAAATTAGAACTAATGCCTTTTTGATGCATTTGATGTATAATTGAAAGGTAATGAGATGTTGAAACATTCATTTTCATGATAAATTCAAAGAGTTTGTTTTATAGATGAATGCAAATTTATCATGTTTACAAGAAGGTTAATGAAAGTATAGTTGTCCTCTTCACTAGAAGTATATAGAGACATATTGCTCATAGAGAATAAAATTGGTTTTTTCAATTGTTGAAAATATAATTATCCATAAACGGTTCATATTGGATGTGAAAATGTAATAACTCAATTATGAGAATTAGAAGTATAGAGATAAATCTGGAAGTTGCTTACCTATTCTACTCTAAGTACGTAAATAATGTACTAAAGATGTTTAATATTTGACATATCTGATACTTATGAATTATTAAAGATATCTATTATTCTATATATGAGTCGACGTTTTGAGTTTAAGATTATATGGATATTAAATTTAGAAGTAAATCATTATTAAGTTCTATTTTATGTAGAACAATATTATTTTAAGATAAAAAAGGTTACAATATAGCATTGATTGCTAATTAACCCATAATACAATTTTTATTTAGTAGAAATAATTAATTGGATCAAGAAGTTCTTTAATAAACTTGGTATAGTTCCATTCATTGTTTAAACAATAATGTACTGTAGAACATTAGAGCTACTGAGCATACGAAAGGAGCTAAAATCTCATCAAAGATCAAAATATGTATTTAGGCAGTTTCTCTTAATTATGATGATAATTAAGATGAAAGTTGTAATATTTAAGCAAGTGCTTACTATAGTTAATCTTGTAAACTTCTCTTACTAAACCATTGTCTCAGCAATGTCACAATCTTCATATGGGGATATAGTAGAAGATGCTTAAATAAGTGGCTTAGTGTAAGTGGGAGATTATTGATTTATACCCTATAGCCAATCCGTTGATTGTAGTTTTGTGACATAATTATTTAAAGACATTCTTTATCTTATATATATTTAGATGTATAGGTAAAGTCTATAAGAGGGCAAATATATATTGCAAAATTATGATGAGATTATAATTATGAGATTCATATTGCATTTATGTATTATTTTAAATTTTTTTCTAGTTATTGTTATCATAAAAATATTATCACACGTTATGTTTTTCCTTACGAAAGAAGTAGTTAATCTCATAGGCTAAAGTATAAAGATACATAAATAAATGTGTGAGTGCTTATTAAAGAACAAATTCATCAAACTAACATCATATGGAAATCCCTTTAGAACATTATTTGTATGCCTATAAAAATTCTCATTGTAAAGATTATATAAATGATCCTTTGACTTGAGATCTCCAAAGTTATCTCATGTAAGAATTGACATGTTTTGATACTATTTAATCAAGGTAGTTAAGTTGATAGTCATTGAATATAGCATGAACTATATAGTAGTTTAGTAGTTAATACAAGATTCATCACACTAAAGCGATTACGGAAAATGTTCCATCATTCTCAATTATTGATTTGAGAAATCTTTGGCTAAGGTAAAATGACAACTTGAAAATAGTTTCACATGTCATTAATTGAATCAATTATTAATGGTGAAAAATCAACATGATTTGACTTAAATAGAGTAGACTTTAGTCTCATGCTTTCTATCTAATCGAAATATTTTATGGAAAAAATGATTGAATCATACGAAAAAATCATGCACGAAAATGTTAGTCAAAATTACTTTGACGATCCTAATTATTTGGGCGATCATTATGAATTACTAGACGTCAATCTTGATCTATGTATATAAATAATTAGAGAATCAAAGATGAAATAAAGGAGTTTAATTTATCTAATCCTAAATATAATTTAGGATATAATTTATATTTATTGCCAACATATTTGAGAACTTAATGAATTAAATATAAAGAACGAGTTGAAGAGAAAAAATATACTTTAATGAAGTTGGATTTGATTGCAAAGTTTGAAAAATTTTATGATTAAATATAAGATATTTGATAAATAAGGATCAATATGAGATATTAGATCTTATTTGGACAAAATTGGTATTTAATTAGAATTAATTGTAATTGCAATTAAAGTTTAATTGAAATTAAAATTTAATTTCAATTAAATTACTAAAATGTCCAAAATCTATTATAAATAAGCGTAAGCTCTAAGAAAACTAGCACTCTTTGTTTAACTCTCTGTGTAATAGTTGAATAGTTCTCTTAATTCGCTCTGTAGATATCGTTAGAGATTAAATAATTGTGCTATTACGGCGATTAAGATTAGCGAAAATGATTCGAAAGAAATGACAAATAAAATGATCAAGCTTCGGAATAAGGTATGAATTACAATTTATACTTTATTATGATTTATGTATTGATCATTTTATATAATTTAAGTGATACTGGCTTTTAGAAAATAAAAACGAAAAAAGTTGTTATTATTCTGCTGCACGTGAGACTAGATCTGGCCCTGATTTTTCAACATAAACAATAATAAAATGAAGGGAAAAGTGAAATTGGTTTTATTAATCAAACAAAAACTTGTATTTTTGTTTTGTAATCAATATTAATCGGATATTTACTATTTGCAAAGGGTACCCCACTTGCAATTTTGATGGTTAAAGAGCCATTTTGATGAGTTCTTACAAGAAAAAAGGGTAAAAGACAAATAGCTTTTACTGGAGTTTAACTAACTTGAAAAAAATTCTTAATCTTTGAAGTTATCAAAATTTTTATAGTTTTAAATTTTTCAAAAAATACTTGTTTTAGACTTTCGTAAAAAAAAAAACATTGAAACATCCAATGTATGAAATATACACATTAACTAATAAAATATCACTCGTATAACAATCCAATTTTAACTCTTAAACTTAACATGAATTAATTAAATTTGACTCAAATTAATAATTTAAATAATTGTAAGAAGTTATTGGTTAGATCATATTTAGTTACTCAAGATCGAGTTTAATAGTTGAGTTGAATCAACATATCAACAAAATTTTTGAAATAGAAATTAAAACTTTTGGTATTTAACTTAATTATGACAAAATTTAAATTAGTTTCGTAAATTTTAAATATAATTAATAAAATAAAATATTTTTGTATGTTGTGATACATAATTGTAAAACAACTATTAACTTGACATGTCTGAAATAAATCCTTTCAGTAATGAAAGAGTCAAGCGTTTTGACTTTGGATAATTATTTTTAAAAGGTTATACAATACTTAGGAATATAATATTCATTAAATATCTGTACTTATATTTTATTCTCGAAGACAGTCCACGACAGGTCCAAGCATAGATACATCTGCCCAGCCCCAACTTAGAGACACACACACACATAAAGATACAATAAATATAAGTACAAGATCAACAAATGAGAGAGAGGAGAAGACAGAGTTATTGAGACTTGTCCTTTTATTGCAACTTCCTAATCCGCGGGTTTTGATTGGCGGAGGCTGGACGGAGGAGGGAATGCCGGACTCTGCAAAAGCCACCGTTGATCATCATCAGCATCTTCGACGGCAACAACGTGACGCAATGGACGGCGGTGATCGTCGTTATCGCTCTGACGGTGGTGATCATAGACACGAACCTCCCTCTTCTGGGGTTTCTTGCACGATTTGCCTTGAGTTGGTGTATGAAAATGGGGGTAGATCCAGGGCCAAGCTCCAATGCGGCCACGAATTTCATCTGGGTATTTTTTTTTTTTGCCTCCAAATGTTTTTGGTGTTTGTGTCCTTTTCTTTCGGCTTTTCCATATGGTGTTGAAAATGGGAAATGGAAATATGGTAGCTTGACCTTGGATTGTTCGCGTTGACCCTGTCAACCAGTTTCTTATATGGTTCAGTAGCTCAATTTGGTTGTTAAGTTTCCCAAACGAAGAGAAAGAAGACGAAATTACTCGATTGGGACGTTTGTCTTCATATGACTGTTATGTCGGAAGACAGAAAATTTGAATGTCCGAGAAAGTAATCAAGACTATCAACACAAGCAAGACCTTTTCTATGGATGTCTTTGAAGTATCTGCAGTCCGAATTTGGATGGCTGAAAGCAATGACCTTTAATTTTTCAATCTTGTTGTCTCTAACTGTATATGTTTAGCTGGTTGCTCGGTTATATTAGTGATGTCGGACGGATAGAAGGACATACCAAGGATTTGTTAAAACCCTTGTGTAGTCGTAATTCTACGGCTGATGGAAGTTCTTATCTGGCTGGAGTACAGAATTTTAGGGCGGAAATTTATAAATAAGGAATTGAAACAAAGGGATAGGTTTAGGAGTCACTTAGATCTTTAGTATTCACTCTTAATCTAAGAATCACTTTTATAGAAAATAAAACTTCACTCTTTGTATTTTAAAATTTATATAATCAACAGTCTCTTTCAAAAGACATAAGCTAAAATAAATATGAAGCCTGTTTTGGCTACTGCTAATTGAAATTAAACTTTAACTGGATAGATAACTTATCGATAGCAATTAAGTTGGACTAATCTACTACTAGTACCAACTTATAAACATAAGGAAAGTCTGCCTATCCTCTATCTAGTAGTTAGAGCAATTCACTTTTAGTTTATTTTAATTCCTATTAATACTGCTGTAAGCATCAAATGCACACTAATTTGACCTTCCTTTATTGTTAAGTTCTACTAGCATTCCATAGGGCCTCTGCATACAATGTTCATAGCATACATAAACAGAACATAGTTTGGCGTAGGTTGATTTAGTATTCTTCCATAGAATGGAACGAAGGATACTCAGGTGTTGAGTCAGGCTGATTTGCATGCTTTTGACCTTATAACACCACCAGTTGCATTTTATTTGTTTCATCTAGTAGCCTGCTGGTGTATTTTATGTATTTGAGTCCTTAGGTTTTTGGTCCTTCTGTTAGCTTGTCTTGAGAACATTCCTAATTCAATTCGGAGATACTTGCAATAACTGAAAGGTTTACGCATTGATGCTGAAGTACTGAACATAGAAGACAAACAACAAATTGGGTAATTTCGATGAATATTTGATTCCGCATAGTCCTCTTCATTGCAGATTGCATTGGATCAGCCTTCAATATGAAGGGTGCAATGCAATGTCCAAATTGCCGAACAGTTGAGAGAGGTCAATGGTTGTATGCAAATGGCTCTGCTCGTTCATCCAATGAGTTCAACATGGATGATTGGATTTCTGATGATGACTTCTATGATTTAAGCTACTCTGAAATGGTAAACTCCATCTTATTCTCAGTTGTTTTCTAGATCCATTTGCAAAGCAGATGCCATTCAGCTTCTGCTATTTATCACAACATGTTTACCTTTTTCTGTGATGTTTGCATGGCCACAGGTGAAATGCTAACATGCTTATTTTTCAGGGTAATCGTTTCATGTATCATGTCTTCATGCATCTTTACCTGTGACACCAGAAGTGCGCTATGTTATAGACTTTGGAAAAATAGATGAATGGATCCCTTAAAATTTTATACTCTGGTACTTATAGTATGTTCTGAAATTCTATATGCTAATCCATTATAGGCCACTTGACCAATGATTAAGTCCTCAATTTACTGTTCTTTGTTGTTTTGGGCCAGGGCAGTTGTCAGGATTTACCTTCAATTACATACTTTCACAATCTTTCCATGATTGAATATGAATTCCACCTACCAAAATAGATATTCAATAGCAGTTAAATGAGTTGAATAATGTCATTTACAAGTACCTGCCAAGTTTGTCAATACATCAAGTGTAAAAGGGAAGATGAGAACTCCAATTGCTATTGTTAGGCAGCTAAGTTGGCACGAAGTTGTTGTCCCCAGTAATTGTGATAGTAGATGGGGGTGAGAACCATCATACTTTTGGTCTTGCCTAAAATGATAGTTTTTTGTGTATAGTTGAGATTTTTACTTTTGGAAGTTGTTTTTCATGAAAAGACCTTATCTTTATTTGGTTCACGAAGTAGCTCATATTGAAAGCATTAAGTTTGGTTGGGTTAGTTTCAAACTTGTCAACACTTCGAAAGACAATCGATATTAAAAGAAAAGAAATAGTTTAACGTAAACTACTTTTTGAGAAAAGACGGCAGAAACTTGGTTGGAGACATTTCTATTGCACTCAAGAAAGGACAGCCACAAGAAAGGGGATGAACAGCTATCCAATCACCTAAATATGATGAATATATAATCAAAATTACCTAACTGCATTTTCCTTATTCTCCTTTCAGCCATTTCGTGTTCATTGGTGTCCATTTGGTGAATTGGCACGACTTGGCTCATCATTCGAGTAAGCAAACTATCTTCCTTTTTTTCTTATTTTATTTCTTCTTGATTAATGCTGAAATTCAAATCTTCCATACTAACAGATTGACTGCCTGCTAGCATGCTTCAATTTCTGTGGTATCGTCTTTTGCATTTGGACTCCATTGCATTGTTAATTTGTTATATAGATTTTAAATTGTGGTGCCCCAGCTTTTAATGTAATGTTTTCTCCATAGAATCATTATGTAAGATATACTATATATTTGGCATGTAAGTTACTATTTGTTGCTTCAATCATATAAGGGATTTACTGATTCCCTCTAATTGTAGGGGCAATGTTCACTTATAATTGTTCTCAATTATCTCATATATTGTACTTGAGCAACTTCAAAAAACTCTTGAAGGTCATTTGTTTAATTTCCTTGAATCAAGGAAGACAAGTAGCTTAAAAGTTAATAATAGTAATTAGGCCACAATCTGCAATGCGCATTCCAACCATGGGAGTGTTCTCTGTTGCTTAACATAAGCATACACCATTACAACTACTAATGAGAACAGAGTAATAGCTACAGTGGATCGAGAAGCTGGTTTTATCATTGTTACTGTTACTTGCTCCCGCCTCTCTCTATCCTCTCTCAACTGCCTTGGTTTTTATCATCTTAATTCATCTTTCACATGATTCATGATTTGTTTAATATATAAACTTTGCCTTCTGCATGGAACAGTAATTGAAGTTATTTATAGTGTGTGCTAGTGCTTTGATTATGTGTTGGACGAGGGAGTGAGAGTCAACAGTGTCAATAAAAGCCACAGAGCAACTGTTTACAATTGTTACTATCTGTTTCTGCTCCATTTGTTATTATAAAAGATGCATTTTCATTTTTTTAATTGACTCTGGTTCTAATTTAAGATGTTAGAAGCAAAATGCTGGAGAGCTTTTGTGCAATTCCTGGCATAATGATATATGTTAGAAATTAATGTTGATGGAATTGGTTTTTTATGCATTTCAGGGAAGGGGAACCTCCTTCAACCACCTGTAAGTATACTGTTAGACAAATTTGTAATGAAAAATTATGGTGCCTTAAGGATTCTAGTAAAATAGTCGTTCTCAATGTAGATCATGACTCAAGGGGATATCATTCCCTGTATACTGAACTATCAGCTGCAGCTTCGGTGGCTAATTCATACATTGCATATGTTGGGCCAATTTCACCCGCCTCTTCAAGATCTACTGAAGGTGTAGATGATGTGAACAACCACCACTTGATTGGCTTATCTGGAAGAAATGAGGTCTTCAATGCCCACCCTTTTCCTGCCACTAATATTCAATATCATAGTTGGGGCCTTCATTCCCCTTCCTTCCCTGTACCCAATAGCCATATAAGTATCACAGATCCAGCTTCTCTTCCTCCTTTTACATTGGGATCATCTAATGTTGATTCTGACACTGGAACAAGGCCCACGTCTTTTCCACATCCAACTCTTTTTGGTAATGGGTAAGCAATATGCAATAATAAGCTCACCGTTTTTTTTCTGCCTTTATATGGACATTTATGTGGATCTAGGGAGTTAGTCTCCAGTCTTGATTCTTTCGTTGGCAAGGATGAAATAATATGTTAGTCTCCAGTCTCCATTCTTTCGTTGGCAAGGATGAAATAATATGTGCTGTCTGCTAGTTGTCGCTCCTGATCCAAGAGTACTTGCTTCAGCAGATGGAAAATTCCAATTGAACGGCCTCCACAACGTATGATGCTAATCATGCTGCATTTGTCTACTACAGGTCTGGTCCAGCAGCTGGAAGCTCATTTGTATCTTCGGTTGTTCCTCGTCATCCAGTGGGCAGTATTTGGAATCAAGAAAGGATGTCAATTTCCCATCCTTTCCATCATTGGGTACAAACAAACAATTCAACAGGAATGGCAGCTCCTTTAATGTATGGTGTCAGAAGGTTTGATGGTCCAAGTGGACTGCATATGGTGCTACCAGCCCTGCCACCTTCACAGGAACAAAATGGAGGCTTCGTTGTGGTCCCTTCTCCAAGTTCATCGGTCCAGAGTCTTCATGAAGCAGAAAATCCTTTGCCGAATCATTTCCAGGTTTGGGAGATGGATCATTTATCTCGTTTGCAGCATGCAACTGTTGATGGGGACTCAAGGTTTCATACATTCCATCAGCCTACCAGGGGCTCTGATTCTGGAAACACAGCCGCTGGCTTCTGGCTTAGGCACTCATCTTAATGTTCACACACAAGTATGGCTGCCAAAAACGCTTTAATAACTAAACCTGAGCTGCTTGCTGAGACATAATTATATTACCCGCCGGACTAAACAATTACCGCAACTGTTTTAAAGTCGTTTCCACTTTTGTATATACAATTACTAGCATACTTGCATGGCTCCTGGAATTGTACAGTTTTAACATTTCTCAATCATCTTTTCTAATTGACGAACTGTTCTGTTCCTATTCTCTCAAATGTTATCGTTCTTTCTACTACGATCATTAATAACATAAACATTGATTCACAATGAACTGTTTGGACTTTTGCGCGTTCAATTATCGCTTATAAATGAATTATATACTGAAAATGGAAAATTAAATGATTTTAATGTTTTAGGGTATATTTGCCCGATAGCCTGTAGTCATCAAGAGGAGTGTTTCACTTCCTGAACAGAGAGTTGCTTTTTCCTACTTTTCATGCCCAACAGGTCATACCAGGAATCATCGTTTTGATGGAAGTTTTTGCCTGTGAAGAACCTATTCAGAAACAAAAATATTCTTCACTTTCCCACAAGTTTACGCTACAAAATAAATGTCTTATCATAATGATACAATTTGGTTCCCTTGTAAAGTGATTGGAAGGAATGTAAGAGCATGGTTGGCTTGTATATATTCCTTGGACTACTGAACAAAGTGGCTCCGAGGAAGGCTTAAGAAGTTCTTTTGCAGTTCCATAATACCATCTATAGAGACGATTTTTCCCTTCAACAAGTTGGAGTACCAGTGAGCAGAGAGCTTGGGCTGTCGTCTCAGTTCTGGATCATCCAAATCTACATAAAATAGGCCATATGCTGATTCGTAGCCATCCAATAACTCGAAAAGATCCAGCAGTGACCACATAAAATACCCCTTTACATTTGATCCATTTCTGCACAAAATTTCAGTGACCACAAAAGGGAAGAAAGACCCCATATGGGCAACAGGTAATTATCATGCTTGCATGCTTAAGTAGATAAGTAATTGCTAATCAACTATTTAAGACTCCGACCATCATTAAAAGGATCAAGGAAAAGGTCCAAGCATTATGTTGAGCCAAACCCATTTTATCTTTCCTTCTATATAAAAACTTATTACATGTTAGATTAGATAGTTGTTTAACTTGCTCAACTTTCATGAGTAATGAGTTATATTATGGTGGTTTCGAATTGCAACTACCTATATAGATTACAAGTTGGGAAATTCTAAAGCAGATCCGGGAGTGGAAATGGTGAACATATATCTATATATACCTGATTGTATCAGCCAAAGCTCCTATATATGCATGCAAATATTTCACCCTTGAAGCGTCTTCCAACGTTGAGTTGCGTATGGTCTTTTGACCTGCCAAGAAATGCCATACAAAGCTCAAATATTAGAGGCAGGACATGGTACATGGTAGAAAGATTCATGTCCAACTCCAACATCAATACAAAGCAGGACTAAGGAATGAAGCAGAGCCTTTTAATCATCACCATTTTGACTGATAACCTCAATGAGTTGTTTAGATATGTTATCTTTTGGAGCAGAAAATTTTATAAAGAAGTAAATGAACAAATGGAATGAAATAATCCAGGCAAGACATAAGGGTAATCTTCAGAGAATCAAAATCTGATTAATTTTCATTTCAGATGAATTTATTTGTACTAATAAGTGCAAATAAACGTCATTTTCCGTGAATGTTTGAGTAGTATATGTGTGCTGCCATGAGGGGAATAGGAAGGATGAAATATACCATTTTCGTGAATATAAATAGGAGGGTTGCCATAAGTTTGCTTAAAGTACTCCAGTGTGTATCGCAGAGCCCAAGGTGTCACAGGAAGCTGATTCAAGAAACAATTTGTTACGAGCATCAAATATAACGCACTAACAAACAAAGGTATTTTCAATATGAACTCACAATTCCATAAAAAAGCAGGAAGGGTGAGTGAAAAAGAATGATAAGTCAAAGACCAGAAGTAGTCTTACCTCGGCTGGTATTTCATTACCCTGGGAAACTGCAAAAGAACAGAAGAGTTGTTAGTTATTTCGGCTCCATAGGATGTAGCCGCGAAGAGTTGATGAATGGTATTCAATACATACATACAAACTCTACTCCCATGTCTGCCATAAAATCTCTATATTTCCATTGCCAACTGTTGGTGTTATCTTTGGCATACACACATGCATAATGTATCACTCCTATGAAGTCAAACGAACCCTTAACCAGATTGGATTCATCAACAGTAAGGGCTGGAAGTCTTGAGCCTACAATTTCCTTCATAACTTTAGGATAGTCTCCAGATATCAGAGGTTTTATAAACCTGAAAAACAATAATGAATTGTTCAGTAAGTATTCAAACGTTTTCCACAGAATCCATCTTTCAACTTACCAGCCGATGTTGAAGTCCAAGGCTCTTTCAACAGCAACTGCATCCTTTGTCAAGTTGGTCGCAGGTAAAAGCCAAAAAGTGTAGAGAGTGAGGCCTATAACTCCACCTTGCTTTCCCTGTACCATTGTTTTGTTTTTATTTTTTCCCCCATACATCACAAACAGTTCCTCGTGAGTTTAGATAATACCTGATAGTTTTTTCTGTACAACCTTACAGATGATGCATGTGCCAGTAACATATGATGAGCTGCCAAATATGGCTCATATGAGGAGTTTCCTTTGGAACAGTTAAATCCAAATGGAGGAGAGCATCGTTTAGGCGGTGTAACTCCCTGATCATATCCCCCTTGTGCCAAGACATTAGGCTCATTTACTGTGGCCCAGAAAGAAATCCTATCACCAAACTCTCGGAAGCACACATCTGCATAAGCTGTGAAGTCTTTCCTGCATCAACAAGCATAAAGATGATGATCATCTCATTATTTTTGTACTTCCTGAAAAGGTATCACTCAAAGCACAACACGAAATAAAATAATGTCAGAAAGAATCTTAAATTCCATACACCATCTTTCGGCTGATCCATCCTTCATATTCGTCTTCAAGTGCCTGCGGGTGGTCATAGTTGTACAGTGAAACGTGCGGTTGGATACCTGCTTTATCAATAACTAGATAGTGAGTGCAATTGAAGCAACATCCAAAAGGCAACCTTTAGCCGTGGCAAAAGTATCTTTTGTTTCTTAATGTATAAGTGAACAACCAGTTCCGGTACAAGTAGAAGAAAACAAGAAAGTTCTAAACTTTAGCCTGACCATGGCTTATAAGCTCATTGATGAGGTTGTTATAATATTGCAAGCCTTTTGGATTGACAGGCCCTCTTCCACCTAACACGCATAACACGGCAAATGGCAATTATTAGATATGATCAAAAGAAACAGATAATGTTAAGTTGTTCCTTGGTTGATCAGAAAAGAGAAAAGAAACCATACGTGGTATAAGTCTTGACCACGAGATTGAGAACCTATAGGCATCTAACCCAGTTTCAGCCATAAGACGGACATCTTCCTGCAGAACGTAGCTTGGTAAAAAATCAGTAATTCCCTAGCAGAGCAGGCTTCCGCTGTTCCATCCAAATAAAATCACCATGGTACGGTCAAATTTAGAAGAAATTGCTCTTACCTTGTATTTGTGATACTGATCAACAGCAACATCTCCAGTCGCTCCATGCGCATTTCCTGAAATTGAAGTCAGAAATTTAGTAGGCTTCATTCTTTATCTGACAACTACACGCTGCTTCTATACCAACTAAGAGCAATAAATGTGCGGTAATGTCTAATACCGAATTAATTGCTCAACAAGTAGACTTCATGTCTGCTTGCCTGTACTTGAAAGGAAAAGTAAACAAAAACTCCAAAGAGCTAACCTTCATGAGCATAGGTATCCCAAACGCTTGGACTCCTTCCGTCCTCGTTAGCTGCTCCTTCTACCTATTATAATCCAGTAAAATTCTATCGAAATTAACTTAAGGAACCAGAAACTCCAACTTTTTTTGAATGTTATCTAAGCGGAAGTCAAAAGTACCTATATGTGTGTGCATCTACGAACTAAAATAACCGTGTGTCTGCAGGTCTTTCCCATGCAAGAATGGAGATTGACAAGTAAAGATTTGAACTTTTCGTAATTACGTTCCTGGGTCAGCGACTTAATGGCTCGAAGTCACATACTGAGCATAGAAGAAGGTTCGAAGTAGAGAAAAATGGATAAAGACTCCACAAAAACTGACCTGATAAGCAGAGGTGCCAGCACCGAATACAAAACCAGGTGGGGAGTCATTTCTGCTATATTCATCGGTACAAAAGACTGACAATACTGAGCTTAACAAAACAACTAATAATAAACAAAGCTTAAACATCTCAAGTTCACGCCTTCACGGTGATGGAGTCTCTCTGCTTTTCTTAGTGACATGCGATCGCCAATTTTGTCAAATATTAATCTGTTTTATTTATAACCAGTAACCACAAAAGGAAAGGAGAGTTCGAGCGAAAATGTCATTATTAACAAAAGTGTGGGGTACTGGGGTTCCATAAATGAGTACAGGACAGACCTGCTTCGTTGTATATGATAAGCATTTACTCTCCAACATCATTTTCCAAAGTCACAATGTTGCATTAAAATATTCGTTTGTGATAGAAACTATCCGACTCTGTATGTATTAAGTTCAGGAAAATCATTCAAATACGGAACTATTAAGTTCAGGAAAATCAGTCAAATACGGAACTATCATTTTATTTGAATCTGGGTCTACAACCTCCTTACGTTGCTCTTTGATTTTATTTAACAATCAGCTGATTGTATTAGCTGTTAACTGATAAGTGATAATTGATTATAGTAGCTGACTTAACCAGTAGATTATATTAGTTATTAACTGTTTGTTAGAGATGTTTAATAAAATTGGTTGTTTAATATTAACTATTTATGTGTAAAATGACTTATGAAGACATGACTTAAAAAAAATTATAAGGGTATAAATATTATATATCTTAGTATTTTGTTGAATATTTTTATAAGAATTTAGATTTTAGAGAAGTCATGTTCACCTGTACTGTTTTATCATCTATAAAAAATTTATGCAACTTTTTCTATAGTCATTTTCGTTTAAGGTCAACATTTTATTTTTAATCTATAACTGTATAAAACAATTATAAGAATAAACCTTGTTCCTAAAACGTAGGTATTTAGGAATTTTAATTAGGCTATCCTACTTACTAAAAATTATTGTATACTAGAACTAACAAAAATATGACACGTGTGATACTTAATTGTAACTTATGATAAAATCACTCATACTCCAATTTCCACTCAATTTCAACAAGAATGCAAGTAGAGATTGAAGACAGAAGTGAAAAATGTGTGTGCCTGAAGGAGATGTCGAAGAGAGAAAGAGGAGAATACTTATCGAAGCACCTATGAGCTGGAGACTAAACTAAGTCTCTAACACATGGGGGACAAAAGCAAAACATACATGTCTGCAATTTTTAAAATCAAACATAGTTGTTTTATGCATGTCAGAAGTATAACTCAATGCTCAGTCGTTTCAGCTCATGTTTAATACACTGTTATGGTTAAATTACTTAGAAGACATGAAACGCAGCAATTATAACACAATACGCATAACGAAGAGGATACATTAAAAGCCTCACGTGGAAGGCACATAGAGGTTGTCTGATCCAAGCAATAAACGTCTGAAAGCCATCTTCTTCATCTTCAGCTATAAAAGCAAGGCAGATACATCAGACAAGAACAGAACACGTTCATAGATTTTCAAAGCTTCAATTTTCTTTGTATTTCAGTAGTTGAGAGAGTGAAAAAGAGAGTAGAGAAAATAATAGAGAGTGCTAGAATACACCTGTGGATACTATGAGAGTTTTGGGAAAAGCTCGTTGCAAGTGTAAGGGATACACTCATCTCTGTACTGGTTTTCTCTTCTCCTTCTTCTTCATATAGTGAAATCTTTACCACCATAGTCGGGA
The DNA here is from genome assembly GCA_025531955.1 of Erythroxylum orinocense. NCBI lineage: Eukaryota > Viridiplantae > Streptophyta > Magnoliopsida > Malpighiales > Erythroxylaceae > Erythroxylum > Erythroxylum orinocense. Next base: position 8,056,017 of record JANZLX010000004.1, on the reverse strand, counting down.
ACCTTGGATGTAGATAGCTTTTACACTATCGAACCAAGTAAAACCTGGTCTTCTTTAATTTCTACATTTACATTCCTGCAAAGTTTACAAAATCTTATTAGTCTTGTGTTTTGAAAGAACAACAAAAAGCAGTAATAACCCAACAAAAAGTGGTATCAGAGCATTCAAGACTTCCTGGGGCATTTCTTGGACACTTCAAGCATCAAAGATTCATCAAGAAAGTCAATAAGTGAAAATCTTTAGATTCTTTACATTACAGTTATCATGGTAGGCAAGAAATGGATGTATTTTCTGGTAAAGAAGACTTTACCATCTGGAAACTCCAGATGCGAGCTTTTCTTGAGTCATATGACTGTTATGGTGCCATAGATGATCAGTATGACCTAGAGACTGATCCTATAAAGAAACTAAAGATGCAAAGACTTGCACATTGCAAGTTAATACTTTACTTATTACCAATAGTAATAAGAAAAGTGCAGAATTGTAACACTTCACAGAAGCTTTGGTTGAAACTTGATGAATTATATGTCAAAAAGTGTCTTCCTAACAAGATGACACTTCTTCACAATCTTACAAACTACAAGATGAACACTTCAGTCTCTTTAGATGAAAACATAGACTATTTCTTTAAGCTAGTTTAAGATTTAGAAGCTACAGATAAGAAAATTTCAGAGAAACATCAAGCTGTAGTAATCCTAAAGGCATTACCTTTTGAATTTAATGCATTTAAGAAAGTAATTAAGCATGCTAGTGGAGAATCACTTACTGTAAAGAGGATTCTAGATTCTCTAATAGAAGAAATAGTTTAAGTGAATCCTTTTAAGAAAAAGGCTGAAGTGATGTTTGTAGAGAATAATTACGAAGGAAGTGGGAAAGAAAAACACTCTAAGGGAGGTGAAAGTGAAAAGAAGAAAAAGGAAAAAGTGAAGGCATGCTTCTACTGTGATAAGGAAGGACAGTTTGCAAGGGATTGTAGGAAAAATAAGAGGGATAAGGCAGCCAAAAGTGGAATTTGAGGTGAAAAACTTGAAGATTCCAGTGAAGATAAAATACTAACTGTGACTGAGATTTGTGAAGACCTTAGTAGAGAGTAGATATTTGATTCATGGTGCACTATACATGTCACTCCTCATAGGGATTGGTTCACAGCATTTGAACCAGTCACTGCCAAGGTTAAAATGGCAAATTCTGGGCAGCAAAGGATAGATGGCATAGGAAGTATTTCCATCAACATGTTTGATGGAAAAAGAAGGATCCTAAGCCATGTCAGATTTGTGCCTGGAATAAGGAGAGTTTTGATTTCTAAAGCTTGTTTGATAAGCAAAGCTTTTAAATCAGGCCTAAAGATGGATTTAGAGAAATCTTGAGGGATGGGAAAGTCATCATTAGAGGAGTGAAGTGTGGTGGTTTATACTATGTTACAAGCTCAACTAAAATTAATTAGATCTCAAAAATTGCAAACCTTGAACCAACCAAACAATGGCATGCAAGGTTGGGTCATGCAGGCAACAAAAGCCTGCTTCATCTCTCTAGGCAAGGTCTAATACCTGAAGAAAACCTACAGAAATTAGAATTTTATGAAACTGTGTGCTAGGAAAGCACCATAGGTCAGCATTTCAAAGGGGAGCTAAGAGAGCCACAAAGATCAAAGAGTATGCTCACAGTGATCTCTGGGGGCCAACTCAAGTCCCCACAGTAAGAGAGAATTTATATTTCATGTCCATAATTGATGATAAATCAAGGAAATGTTAGGTTCACCCTATGAAGAGAAAGGATGAAGCTCTGGAGATCTTCATAAGGTGGCATACCCTTATGGAAAATCAAACTGCAAGGAAATTGAAATGCCTAAGGACTGATAATGGACTGGAGTATTGCAACAAAGATTTTGAGGAATACTACACTAAGAATGGAATCCCAAGGCATAAAACTGTAAGAGCTACTCCACAGTAGAATGGAGTAGTTGAAAGACTAAATAGAACCCTCCTAGAAAAGACTAGGCGCATGCTTCTCTCTTCGGGTTGCTCTCATTCCCGATGGGGGGAAACAATTAGAATATCAATCTATTTAATCAATAGGCTTCCAACCTCAGCTAATGACTATAGGACTCCTCAAGAAATTTGGAGTGGTAAGAAGCCAAAACTCTCACATCTTAGGACTTTCAGATTTGCAACCTATGCACATTAGAAAGAGGGAAAATTATAGCCTAGAGCAGTCAAGGGGTTGTTTCTAGGATATCCAAAAGGTGTAAAAGGTTATATACTCTTACTACTCTAAAAGGGAGTCTACAAAACAATCATTAGTAGAGATGTCATCTTTAAGGAAGATGAATTACCTCTGCCAAACAAGAATTCTCAAAATTATGACCCCCAAAGTGAAATTCAGGAGAATTTAGCAACATCAAACCATTTAATCCCATTTTATTTACCACCAAAACTTGAAGAAGGTGGTGCTTCACAATCAGAAACTATGGAGCCTACAAAAGGCACTGCACAGTATGAAGAAAGGAGAGAAGAGGCAGAAGATGAGGTTGAAGGAGAAGCTTTACACCCACCTTCAGATGATGCACAAGAAAATCTATAGGACTACCAACTCACAAGGGATAGGGAACCAAGAATCAGAATCCCTAACAGAAGGTACACTGAACTAGATATAGTTGAATTTGCACGCTTCATGGCTGAAAATGTAGAAAATAAGGCTCCAAAAACATATGATGAAGCCATGAGAAACAAAGATGCTAAAAATTGGAAAGAAGCATGTGAGAAGGAATATTCTTCATTAATAAAGAATAAGACTTGGACCTTAGTTCCTAGACCTTATAAAGCCAAATTAATAAAGAGTAAATGGTTGTTCAAATTAAAGGAAGGAGTAACAAAACCAGAACCTAGAATTTGCAAGGCTAGGCTTGTAGCTAAGGGATTTAGACAGAAAGAAGGAATAGACTGCAAGGAGATATTCTCTCCTGTAGTCAAATTCAAGACAATTAGGCTTATACTAGTCCTAGCAACTCTATATGATTGGGAAGTCCATCAAATGGATGTTAAGACAACTTTTCTATATGGAAAGTTAAAGGATATTATATATATGAAGTAACCAATCGGATTTGAAGACAAAAACAAGCTAGACTATGTTTGCCTATTGTAAATATCCCTATATGGGCTCAAGTTAGCTCCTAGACAATGGAATAAGAAGTTCCATGAGGTTGCTACTAGCATGAACTTCATTAGAAGCTCATATGATTACTGTCTATATTACAAGGATCTAAGAATGACTAAAGCAGTGTTTATATTAGTCTATGTAGATGATCTCACCATCACAAGGAAGGACTTGAATAAAATTCAAGAGGTTAAGGCTGAATTGTGCTCTCATTTTGAAATGAAAGACCTAGGGGAAGCACAAAAGCTTTTAGGAATGCAGATAATCAGAATGATGAGGGAAGGAACTTGCTCAAAGGAACTATATCCAAAAGATACTAGCTCAATTTAATATGGAGCAAACTAAACCTACTTCAGTACCTTTAGGATCACACTTACAGATGGTTTCTAACAAGTGTCCTATAACTGAAGAAGAACATAAGGCTATGATTCACTATCCCTATGATGTAGGTGTTAGAAGTTTGATGTACCTTATACTATGCACAAGGCCTGATCTAGCCTATGCTATAAGTATTCTAAGTAAGTTCATGACCAATCCAGGTTTAGATCACTGACAAGGGCTTAAAAATATTCTCAGATATATATCTGGAATAGTGAACTATGGATTATGCTTCTCTAAAAGAGAGCTAATCAAATGCAATTATCTGTCTCTATATGGCTATGTAGATGCTGATTATGCAATAGATAAAGACACAAGAAAGTCAAACTCAGTATATATATTTACACTATCAACAAACACAATATGTTGGAAATCACAACAACAATCAGTGGTAAGTTTATCAACCATAGAGATAGAATATTATGCAATCACAGAAGGGGTAAAGAAACTAGCATAGCTATCAGGAATATTAAAGGAAATTAACACAGAAATATCAACACCAGTACTATACACGGATAGTCAGAGTGCGTGGTACCTAAGTCGAGATCCAATCCTACATGAACGATCCAAGCACATAGATGTGTGATTGCATTTCGGCAAAAACCAAATCGCCAAGGGGGCCTTCAATCTAGAGAAAATAAAAGGTGGGAAATATCCATTTGATTTTGGAACAAAAATACTAACACAAAAGAAGTTTAGTTTTTGCAGGGACTACTTACAGATTGTGGAAGCCCCTTGATTCCGAAGTCAGAATCAGCACATCTCACAAAGGGGGTAAAGATTAGGGTTTCGGAGATTTCGGGGATCTCTCTAGGGTTTTTTATTTGTTAGGAGGGAAAGTATGATAAAATCACTCATACTCCACCAATTTCCACTTAATTTCAATAAGAATGCAAGTAGAGATTGAAGACAGAAGTGAAGAATGTGTGTATCTGAAGGAGATGTCAAAGAGAGAAGGGGGAGAATGCTTCTCGAAGCACCTGTGAGCTGGAGACTAAACTAAGTCTCCAACACGTGGGGGACAAAAGTAAAACATACATGTCTGAAGTCTTTAAAATCAAAGCATAGTCATTTTATGCATGTCAGAAGTATAACTCAATACTGAGTCATTTCAGGTCATGTTTAATATACTGTTATGGTTAAATTACTTAGAAGACATGAAACGCAGCAATTATAACACAATACGCACAACAAAGAGGATACATTAAAAGGCTCACGTGGAAGGCACATGGAGGTTGTCTAATCCAAGCAATAGACGTCCGAAAGTCATCTTCTTCATCTTCAGCTATAAAAACAAGGCAGATACATCAGACAAGAAAAGAACACATTCACAGTTTTTCAAAGCTTCAATTTTCTTTGTATTTCAGTAGTTGAGAGAGTGAAAAAAAGAGTAGAAAAAATAACAGAGAGTGCTAGAGTACACTTGCGGATATTATGAGAGTTTTGGGAAAAGCTCTTTGCAAGTGTAGGGGATATACTCATCTCTGTACGTTTTCTCTTCTCCTTCTTTTTCATATAATGAAATCTTTATCATCATAGGTGGGAACCTTGGATGTAGATAGTTTTTACACTATCGAAATAAGTAAAACTTGGTCTTCTTTAATTTCTACATTTACATTCCTGCAAAGTTTACAAAATCTTATTAGTCTTGTGTTTTGAAAGAACGGCAGAAAGAAGTAATAACTCAACATAACTTGATTAAGAATACAATCTAAAAAGCAAAATATTAGACAACTTAGCAATAGAATTTAAAGGGTACAATTGACTTTTGATAGTTTGAATTTTGGCTGATGGATGAAAAGTTGGCTATCAATAGCGTTTTCATCTTCGACTGTTTATCTTAAATTATCCAACGTTTTCTATTACTCTCCAAACAGCTTTCGTAACTGTTTGAAGAGTCAAACAGTCGAAGACAACCAATCAGTTAAAAAAATAGTTGATTGGTTGTCCACCTTTGTTTGCATTGGATGATAGGCAGTAGATTTGAGAACAATTTTATCAATTGGAAAATAAAAACCTGGAACTGAAGCAGATAAGATATTAGGATATGTTAGGCTTTAGTTTCGTTTGAGTTAGGCTCCATTAGGGAAGATTCATAATTTATGACAAATTTTTTTTATATCATAAGGAAACATATACACATATTATGACAATTTTGGTTCAATTAACGTCTAATATAACCTACGTCGAAGTATAGGTAACTCAAGCAACATACAAAATAAACTTATTTTACTAATTATATATTTCAAGTTAAAGAAAATAAGTATATACATTACAATTGTGAGGAACTGCTGAATTCAATAGTCAAAAACTCAGAAGGAAGATGAAAATTTGATTAAAAATAGAAATATTGGTAGAGATTTTATCTTTGATTTCCTTTTGGGGATATCAAAAGTTTAGACTGGACATGATTACCAGTATCATATTAGTAATAGTACAAGACATTTCAATCTATGAAAATACAACTCCACGAGAATGACCAGATACATTGACTTCAAGTTCGAGAATTCCGTCTAAATTAGCCAAATTTCCCTTCAGAAACTCAGAGTACCAAGTTGCAGAGAGTTTGCGTTGACGTTTCAATTCTGGATCGTTCAAATCAACGTAGTATAGGCCATAGCTTGACGCATAGCCATCTAATAACTCGAACACATCCAAAAGGGACCAAACAAAGTAACCTTTCATATTCGATCCATTCCTACCATAAAGAGAATAAATAGTCAGCACAGTTCTATCACTTATAGAATAAGGTTAGCTAGAAACGGTCAGGGCCTGTCAGGATAACCAATTCCAGGCAAGGAAAGGGCTACAACTTGTAATTTACAAGCAAGAAAAACTGAAGTTAAGAGTAATGAGCTCAACCGACCTCCAGAACTTTCACCTCAATAAGGCGCAAATGTTACCTTTCACATAATAGTAGTACCTGATTGCGTCGAGCACTGCCCCTATGTATGCTTCGAGATATTTCACCCTTGTTTTATCTTCCAAACACGAATTGCGCGGGGTTACTTGACCTTCAAGATGAACAACAATTGCTCAAAACTTTCTGTTGGACATACCAGGATGAAGCAATCAAAAACTTGCTTCAGTTTTGTTCTTCAATCCTTCACTCCTATAAATATACTAATATTTTGGAATGAAAGCAACACACTATTACATGTTATTGATTTGAGTGAAATGCAAAGTTATTCAGAAGACTTTGCAGCAGATGGTATATGCATGCATTCATACAGATACGCAGAGATAAAAGAGAGGGAGAGAAAGAGACCATTTTCGTGGATGAATATAGGAGGATTGCCATAACCTTGCTTGAAGTACTCCAACAGTCCTTGCATTGCCCACGGCGTTATCTGGTACTGAATTAGACAAGGTGCTTAGCTATCTATTGATGACCTGAAGACACAAGGAAGAGAAAGAGGCAAAGATGTTTCACCTGGTAAAATTCACTTTCTGTTGGGGGAACTGCACACCCACAACGAAAATATAGTTAGTTTTGTAGTTTCATGATAAAATCCCCAACCAAAAATATCTTCTAAAACATTCGGTTGACATACAAGCTGTAAGTACTCCGGCATCTATGAAGAAATCTCTGTATTTCGGTTCGGGACCATTGGAAATGTCTTTGACGTGGAACACAGTGTACTGTATTAATCCTAGGAAGTCGATAGAACCCTTAACCAACTCGGACTCATCAGTAGTGAAAGCTGGAAGTCGTGAGCCTACAACCTTCTTCATGATGCCAGGATAGTCTCCAAATACTATAGGCTTTGCAAACCTTGGATATATGTAGCTGGTGGCTTCAGTCAAATGCCAATTTCAATTAGTACAAGCTTTGGTCGAACTACTTACCAGCCAAGAAAAAATTCCTTAGCTCGTTCAACGGCAGCGATGTCCTCTGTGGAGTTGGTTGCAGGGGCAGACCAGAAACCGTAAAGGGAGATCCCTATGTATCCTCGTTGCTTGTTCTGTATCAGTGTGATTCCATGAATATATGATTATATATACAATCTTGTCAGCTACTAAACGAATCTATACGATGAAATACAACCTGGTACTTTGTCCTGTACAATCTTGCTGTTGAACCATGTGCCAACAACATGTGATGGGCTGCCAAGTATGGCTCGTAAGAGGAATTGCCTTTTGTGCAGTTGAACCCAAACGGAGGAGAGCATCGTTTGGGTGGTACCATTCCAAGGTCGTAACCTCCAAAAGCAAAGACGTTAGGTTCATTTATAGTGGACCAATGGGATACCCTGTCACCGAACTCTCTAAAGCACACATCTGCATACGCTGTGAAGTCTCTCCTGTGTTCACAGAGATACGATACGAGGTCTTTTTAACAAATATATATCTACACACACACATATATAACCAAGAGATTCAAGGATGATACACCATCTTTCGGTCAACCCATCCTCCGTACTCATCTTCGAGTCCTTGGGGATGATCATAATGGTATAAAGTAACGTGTGGTTGGATGCCTGCAATTCCACAACCACAAAATCAACATAACAAGAAACTGAGCAATCTCTACCTTGCATTACCAGAAGGATGTTATATGGTTAGAATTTGTAGAAATTTTTTATTAAGAAAAGTACATCTATTCGTAAGAGATTCTTTTCCAAGATTTTGAGCTCTGACCATGGCTAACAAGTTCATTGATGAGGTTGTTGTAATAGTGCAACCCCTTTGGATTTATGGGTCCTCTTCCATCTGAATGACATGAATCATGTCAATAATTATATGGTAGAATTTGTTCTGGCAATGTAGATGGCAATTAGTAAAACCCTACATGGAATAAGTCTCGACCACGAGATGGAAAATCTATAAGCATCTAATCCAGTCTCAGCCATAAGTTGAACATCTTCCTGCAGCAATTTCATGAAAGTAATAATGTCATATAGAATCATGGCATCCACATAACAACTAACTAATTGTATATTTCAGGGGCATGCTGCACCTTATACTTATGATACTCATCAACTGATACGTCTCCTGTATCTCCGTGCATGTTTCCTGGAGAAAATCCCAACACATTCAGTAAACTATTCCAATAATCACCAATCATGTTTCACTGCCACATCATTTTGTAAGTTAAAGTTCAGCCTTTTCACATGAAAAAAGAGATGAAGCAACTTCCACGTCACTATCCCAACTAAAGCTGACAAAATTCAAAGAACTTTCGAATGGAATTCGTATTTGTAGAAAGATTGCAATGGACCTTCGTGAGTAAAATTATCCCAAATGCTTGGACTCCTCCCATCCAAGTTCGCTGCACCTTCCACCTTCCAAAAGCATTTCAATGTTCAAGTAATATTCAATGAACAAAGCACTTATCTTTTTCCTCTCCGTACAGTCCATTCATGACAAAAGAAGTAGAGAATGAACTGACCTGATAGGCAGAGGTGGCAGCTCCAAATACAAACCCGGGAGGAAAGTCCTCTCTGCTATAGTTATCAGCACAGGAGGCAGATATTGCTAAACTTAGGAACCCAATGAGGAACAAACAAAGCCTCCTCATTCTCTGTTGTAAGTTAAAATTACAGAGCCCTTGGTGTTCTATCCTCTCCGTTTAGGATTAGTTGCACACTGTGGCTTTAGCTCACTGAAGGAATAAGATCCTCTTACCACTGTCATGGCATAAATAAATTGTTCGAGATTCAGTTAACACAATAAAATAATATAATAATGGGACAAATCGTAAATAAATGGTTAAAATATTTGTACTTCCTGTTTAAAACGATCCAACGAAAACTCCGTACTGCCCTGTACTAGTAGGGGCCAATACTGTGGGACAGAGAGAACGCTTTACTATCTCTAACTTCAGCCACTCGTCTGCCTTTTACATTTTCCCACACAATCCAACACCTGCGAGTATATTTTGTTTTTATCATTAAAAAATATATATTTTATTAATAAAAATTAGTGAGATTTTTCTCTCTTTAAGACAGAACAGAAGCAGATGATGCCGCTTGTTTCTTTTGTTTTTAAATTCATCAATCAATTGTGCTTTCAAGATCTAAATAGACCGTTGAGAAACTTGGAAATACCTACGCGCACAGAGTTTGGGTTGTCGTCTCAATTCAGGGTCATTGAAATCAACGTAGTATAGGCCGTAGTTTGAGCCGTAACCGTCCAATCACTCGAACACATGGAAAAGGGACCACACAAAGTAACCTCTAGTGTTCGATCCATTCCTTTCAAGATGGATGAAGTCAGAGATAATCAAACAAATTCAAGACATGGATATAGTTTTTAGAGTAAAAGGTTGCAACCCTTTTTAACGCCTGAAGAGTTTTGTTTTTTAGCAATTAGCCAGCTATGTTCATTGTTAAATCAAGGAAGATCCTTCCTAATGCAAATCAAGTTTTAGGGGGTGTTTGGTTCACATAAGGTAATGAGAATGGTAATGAAAATGAATATAGTAAAGAATGAGAATAGATATAATCAACATAATTATGATGATTGGTTAAAATAAAAGAATAATTACTATTGCCATTGATAGTGGTTGATTTATAAAAAATATTGTAATTAATTAATTACAAAA
>JANZLX010000004.1:8029186-8045416 GCA_025531955.1 Erythroxylum orinocense | reverse complement strand
ATCAACAATGTTACCTTGTTCATCATCACTGCTTTCTTCTTTCTTCACATCTTTGCCTTTTTCCTTCTTCAACTTTCTGCAAAATTTCATGATGTGGCCTTTCTTCTTGCAGTAATGGCATTTCACATTTGCATATTTGTTTGACTTTCCTCTGCTCTTGTCTCTGGACTTTGGACCTCTGGATTGACTCCTTCCTCTATTTTCTGTAAGCAGAACATCTGAATGTGATGAGGAGGCTGCAGACTGTGATTTACGTCTCATCTCTTCATTTAGTATACTGCTTTTAACAGACTCCATATTTAATATGTCATTTGGTGCAGTATTTGTCAAAGACAGCTTCAAAGTCTCCCAAGACTCTGGTAATGAAGCTAACACCATTAGAGCAATCACCTCATCGTCAAACTTTATTCCCATCTTTGATAACTGATCAACCATCCCTTCCATATTGTTTAAATGATCAGCTACAGAAGTACCTTCCTGGTATTTTACCTGCATTAATTTTGTCAGATAAAATAATTTGTTGTTGCCAATCTTTGAAGCATGCAACTGCTCCAGCTTATTCCACAGCGTTCTTGCATGAGCCTCGTTACAAATGTGATTGTACACATTATCATCGACAAACTGTCGAATATAACAACATGCTCGTTCATGCTCAAACTTCCATTCTTCGTTGGACATCTCCTCCGTTTTATTTGTCGGACATACCGGTAAATGTATCTTTGTTATCATCAAGAGATCCTTCATCTTTGTTCGCCATATACGGTAGTTCATACCATTCAGATTAATCATTTTGCTCGTCTTCACCTCCATTTGCCAAATTAAGCTAAATTTGAGAAAACCGACCTCAAATATGGAACCAGGACGTCAAAATTTGGCAGAAAAGATATCTTCTAAATTTTCATCACGGGATCGGAATAGTGTCATCGTATCCCACTGGAATAGTACCGCGGGACCTGGTGAATAGTACCACCAGAATAGTATCGTCGGACCCCACTAGAATGGTACCTCGGGACCCTGTAAATAGTAACTTGTGAATAGTACTACAAATAGTACCATAGGACCCGGTTACTATTGCTGCACAGTGCGTCACCTTGCAAATTAATTGAAACAACGTAAAAGTACTATTCATCACCTTTGTCATTTTACATCAACTTTTAGAACGGATCACGTCAAAAAATTCATTGGAATTTTCTCTTCCTGGTGATGTTCGTCTTTTCAAAAAATACTTCCAATGAAAACACAGCTTTGATACCACTTGTTGGGCGCAGCGGGTGTATTTTGTAAAAAGGAAAACTAAAATGAGCAAAATGGACACAAAATATTTACCGTGGTTCACGCTTAAATTTGGGCTATGTCTACGGACAAAACTCAGAATATTTCTTCCACTATTATAAATAGTAGGTATACAGAGATAAAACTAAAATAGTGGCTCACAAGGTGTTTTCCAACCTAAAAATACTAATCTCACTATTTTGTCACTCACCAACCCTTTAGGAAAATTGTTCCTAACTTTAGAGTAAAAGCAATGCTCTGGCTTCTGTAAGTTTTTCTTTCTGTTGTGTTGTGTTTATTTCTGAAGCAAGGAGTGCCTTAAATAGGCACTCTGCCGCAGCTGTCTTTTTTTCCTTCATTTCAACAACTGCTGCATTTGTTGAAATCAACAAATGTTGCATGCGGCTTCAACAAAAGCAATTGCGGCTTGGAGTGCTACAATGTTAGAATGGAGTCCCTCCATATGAGAGGGACCCATCTCCAACAACTTCCCAAGCAGTAAAACTTTTTTGTTCCAGAATTTTCAACTAAAAGATTTCTTCAGTTTTGGTCCAAAACATAGTCAGTTGTTGCAGTTTCGTGACAAAGTCCTCCAACTAAAAATATACTAAAGTAGAAGGTTTTCATACTTAAGTTGAGGGCGTGCATGTTGAAGTTGAGGGTATGCAAACTAAAGTTAAGGGTGTGTGTAATGAAAAGGAGACAAATGCTTATATTGAAATGAAGTCAATGGTAGTAATTTGTTGACCAATTTAGAATGTGATAGTTGAAGAGATGCTGACGAGCTCCAGGCTCTTAGATCAAAAACAAAGGACGAAAGTCCAAGAGAAGAATTGAAGATATGACTGTGAATGATTATATTGAAACCCATAAAAGTGAATAAGCATGTAACAATGCCCAGGAAGTTTTTGAATATGAAAAAGACGGTGAATATATTGAGAGTGATGACTTAACCAATACCAAACAAGTTCAAATAAGGATGTTGACAGTACTATGAGGTAAATGCAAAAACCTTTATAAAGATTTAGCATGTAACATTCCAGCTTGGGTTATTAAATGCTCCATTGCAAAGAATTTAGGCTTAAAATACAATAATATTAGAAGTCCTGGGTGAGAGTGAGATGTACTCCATAGTGCCTTTGGTTACTTTTTGCTGGTATTGAGAGAAATGGCAATAGTTGTTTTCACGAAGAGATATAAACCTAAACATATTCAACCACCAACATTAACTAGCTCATCCATCAAAATAGATTGTAACCCAGTATAAGGACAGGAATGAGTTATAACCATGCATTAAGATTGTAAAAGTACAGTCCTTGTTATGAAAGGAATTAAATGTAGATGTGAGTTTCAACACTTGTAAAAGATCAAAGTCTGTTATCGTCAAGATGATGCATGGATATGTGAAAAAATTTGCTAAATTATTAGGGTATGGTAGGGATGTGAAGAACAAGAACCTAGATACGACATGATAATTTAGAATAATAACTAATATTAATGGTAAAAGGGTGTTTGTAAGATGCCATATTTGATTCAACGCTTGTAAAGAGGTTGGATTGAAGGTTGTAGATTAATAATAAGACTAAATGGATGCTTTCTGAAAGGGATATGTAAATGATAGTTGTTAGCTGCTGTTGGAGGGATGGAAACAATCAAATTTTTTCTATTGTTTAGGGTGTGGTTGATGTTAAATGTATAAAAATATGAAAGTGGTTTCTACAGCTTCTATTTTCATATCTACAACTTGGGGATGCAAATGGATCCATATTCATATCTAAGATGCGAAAGGTATTTTCGCATATTGTTAATTATATATGTTTGTATATTTTATTATATTGTTTATTCTTGTTAGTTTTCATAACTATTTAGGGTCATCTTAATGCAATTAAAGACCTGCCACCATATATTGAGGAAGAATATATACAAGTCACATTTATGTTAATTGAAGACAAAAATAGAATGGAGGTTATCTAAAGTTTTAGTTTTGTAGGACAGCCAAAGCAGCCTTTCTCCTTGATTTCAATGATCAATTGCATGTTTTAAATAAATTGAGATCAGGTTGTGTTGAAGCTCTATTTGAATATCTTAAAGAGATATGGTGCAAGGCATATTTTAGTATCAATGTTAAATGTGGTTGTGTTGAATAATAATATGAGTGAGACCTTTAATGGTTAGATTTTGGAGGTTAATATGAAGCCTATCGTTAGCATGTTGGAGCATATTAAGAATATGGTGATGAAGAGGTTGCATAAAAAAAAGGAGTTTTGGGGAGAAATAAGATAATAACATATCATCGAGAGTTATGACTATGTTAGAGAAGAATAAGAGAAAAAGCTTTAGTTGATTTGTTGATTAAAATGGAGTTGATAAGTATGAAGATGAGCATAGATTAGACTGATTTTATGTGAGAATGAGTGATCATACATGTACTTGCATATATTGGGACTTGACAGGGATTCCATGTCCTTATACTGTGACTGTCATTTACTATAGCCATGATCATATAGATGAATACATTAACACATGTTATAGTAAAGATTGATATGTGCAAATATACAAGTTTTCCTTTGAGCCACTTGTTGGACTAAGATTTTGGTCTCAAGGTAAAGTAATTGAGCCACTAATAATAAGGAGAATTCCTGATCGACCTAAAAAATAAAAATAAAAAGAAAATTTTGAATAACTTAAAATAACAAAAGGTATTATACATGAAAGGAGACTGATTTGTACCAAATATGGGCAAAGGAGGCAAAACCAAAAATCATAAATATGCAACGAATGTAAGAAATTTACATTAATTTTTAAATTGATTTTGTCATTACCAATTTCTCACTAATCAGTCAATGTTTGCAAATCCATAAACTCATCACATAGTGTATCATCAAATATTGCAATTGTACATGAAGTGATTAGAGAGAATTGTTAAGATCACGAAAGTACGCAAACAATGATAAGGGTGAAAGGTTGGTAGATATATATTACACTTATTAAATGGGTTAATTGAGAACCATATAAGTTAACTCATATACGAAACTAGGCAAAAGGGTCACTTTGTACCCTAATGTTTTTACCAATTGACAAGTTTAACCTAAGGTTTCAGAGTGAACAGATAAAACCCTAATGTTTGAAAAATGTTTAAATATAACTCTAAAATAATGAAAAGCTGACAGCTATATGATGCCATCAGTTTTCTGTCAGGTTAGCAATGACTTGATAGTTTTAAATATTAATTTATTGCTTCTACATGCCCCACCTTTCCATGTGTTGCTCTTAAAAAATATATAAATATGTTAAATTTTAAATTCTTAATCGCAAACTAGAACATGAGCATTTTAGTTCACACTAAATCAAAGGGATAAGTGAAAAGCATAGTTGTCCCTCCGACAAATAAACCAGTTGCAAGATTGAGTACAAGACCCCTCCCAATGTTAGGAAGAGTAAGGATGATCCACCTCTGATATTGTTCCTACTCATCTAGTGTGGAGCTTAATAGACAAAAATTCGAGCAACACTAGCTCCATTCCCTCTGTAAACAACATGAATGATATTAATATAGCAATGACAAATAAGGAAGAAAACTTTGCACATAGCAGGCATTGATTTCTGGATCCACTTATAGAAACCCATGATTCCTTTTGTCTTTGATATTTTACTGAAAGAGACAAATTGGCAGATAGTCATGAATTCAACTCTGCTTATTTGAAAGCAAAAAAGTAAATCATTTCTTTTCATCTTTGCAATTTTCTTGTCAAATTGGATAATATGGGATGTGTATAATACCATAGATAATCACTGATAACAAACATAATCAGGCATCACCATTTTACCAGAATTGATACTTGAGTCTTTTTTAAACGAAATGGTAGGTAGTTCCAAGAACTCTTCATGGAAAAATCTTATCTCAACTTCTCTAATCTGATGTTTAAATACCTATGTCATATTTTGTTTCTTAACAACAATCATCACAAAGGAAACTAAACCATTTTCCAAGAAATCGAGAACAACTCGAAGGACAATCATAAATCACTACAATACACAAAACCCTGTTGAAAACATGCCTTAGATAATTGCTGCAGAATAATTGGTCAATGGACCAAATCTTTAGTGTTTTACTCCTTGTTTAAAATAGTTAGTTGAGATGTAGTTGGATATCAGCAAATTATTTGATTCTTATGTTTTCAGCTCTATATAAACTATGCAGTGCAGTGAATAAATTTGTGGTTTTTTTTTTCAGAAAACATAAAAGCCTGCATTCTTTTTAGCTTCTTCATTTTCATTGTTAGTCCTCTAACTGTCAAAAACCAACAGAATGGAATAAGAGCATTTGTCTTGAGGGACTTGTGAGATGAGCGAAACCAAAGCACAAACCTGATTTATAACCCAGAATTACAACCATCTTCAAACAGTGGAGATTGAAACATAACTATCTCAAGATGCACCATCAATTTTTGAAGGTGAAAATTATCATGTTTGGATTGTTCGAATGAAAACTCATCTTGATGTTATGGATATTTGGGAAGCTGTGAAGGAAAACTATGAAGTGCCTTCATTGCCAACAAATCCTACAATGACTCAAATCAAGATGCACAAACAAAAGAAAAATAGGAAGTTTAAAGCTAAAGCTTGCTTGTTTTCTGTTGTTTCAAATATCATATTCACAAGAATTATGAATCTAGAGTCGGAAAAAGATATCTAGGATAACCTCAAAAAGGAATACCAAGGCAATGAAAGAACACAGAGCACGCAAGTGCTTAACTTGATCAGAGAATTTGAAATGCTGAAGATGAAAGAGTCAAAAACTATTAAAGAATACTCCGACAAGTTGCTCAGCATAGTAAACAAGGTGAGGTTATTAGATAAGGATTTTTCTGAAGAATGAATAGTACAAAAAGTTCTTATAACCTTACCTGAAAAATATGAATTTAAAATTTTTACATTGGAAGAAGCTAAGGTCTATTAAGCATGTCTTTGGCAAAATTAGTAAATGCACTACAGGTACAAGAATAAAGGAGGACAATGAGAAAAGAAGAAACCATTGAAGGTGCTCTGCTAGCAAAAGAAAAAAAAATTCAGGAGGAGACAAAAACAAGAGTTTTAACAAGATCGACAACAACAACAAAAACAATGATGATTCATATCCACCATACCCACATTGCAAAAAAACAAATCACCCACAAAGAAAATGTTGGTGGAGGCTTGATATCAAATGCAGAAAATGTGCACAAATTGAGCATATGGAGAAGATTTGCAAGTCACGAAATGAAGAGGCAAAAATAGCAATTGAGCAAAATCAAGATGATGAATTATTTTGACATTAAAGCTTTGCAATTACCAAGGCAAAGAGGAGTGTTGAAAACATGTCTTAGATAATTGCTAGAGAATAATTGGTCAATTGACCAAATCTATAGTTTTTTTATCCTTGTTTAAAATAGTTAGTTGAAATGTAGCTGGATATCAACAAATTATTTTATTCTTATATTTTCAGCTCTATATAAACGATGCAATGCAGTGAATGTGTGGTTTTTTTTAGAAACATAAAATCTGGTGTTCTTTTTAGCTTCTTTATTTTGGTTGTTAGTCCTCCTGCTGTCAAAAACCAACAAACCCAGATCGCAAATCATAGTTGAATCTACCTGAAACAAAATCTTGAAGAGCTTAAGTGGAGCAACCACAGTCTTTGCAAAACCTCCAGTGACACCCCAAGCAACCAACTCAAGCAACCAACTCCTTGGCAAACAAAGACCCTCTATTATCTCGTCCAAGAATGTACATATCTCTCTTTTCTTACTATAAACCTTACATAACCAAAGAGAAGGGATTGAAAAAGCAGCTAGGTTTAACATTTCAGTACCAGCAATCAGTTATCTTTAATTAATTATTCACAAAAAAGAAGAAGTTAGGAAATACCTGTTGGGTCTTTAAGGAGGGGAAAGAACAAATTAAATGTTTCGTTTATTTGTGCTTTTTATATGTAATGGATAAAAGTGAAAGCAAAACTCATGTTATGGCTAATAGTTAAAATTTTAAAAATTAAAATATTTTTATATTTTTAAGGAAGCGGGTCTCACATTGCCATGTCAATTCTAACCTAATCAAAAACAATAAATTAATATTAGAAACTACCAAGTCACAAAAAATTTTAAGTATATTTTTAAAAGAGCGAGCCCAATATTGCCACGTCAATTTTAACTAGCAAGGTAGGGCCCACAAAAATAATAAATTAATATCATCGTAAGGTTATATTTAAACTTTTTCAAACGTTAGGATCTTACCTGTTCACTCTGAAATCTTAGGGTAAAACTTATCGATTGGCAAAAACATTAAGGCTAAAAGTGACCATTTTGTCTACGAAACTAAGGTTAATTGAGCACCATATAGGTTAACTTATATTCGGAATTATGTTGTATTAGTATTTGATATTATATAGACAATGAATGACCATTATTATTGTCATATATAAATATCAAAGACAATGTTTAGTTATTGAGGTCAAACAACTCACAAAGATCCATTAGTGCAAATATAATTCTCAAATTAAAATTCACCTCCAACTTAGAGGGTTTGTAATAGAATGACATGAATAGCATTACTTCTCCTACCCTATGTAATGAGAGGGATGTAGAGAGAAGAAGGCATATGGATTCAATCTTAAACTCAAGTCAAACTTCTTGCTCTTAAGTTTCTAACTTTTTATCCTCAACTCTCAATTTATTTATAAATAAAGATACTAATTTACTTATAAGCACATTATTATTGATAATATAAATTTCATTTACTGAAATGAGATATTGTTCTCTACTTTGAGGATTATTCCATCTAGACTAGTATTTTTCCCCTTCAAAAACTGGGAATACCAATGGGCAGAGAGCTTAGGCAGTCGTTTCAAGTCAGGGTCATCCAAATCTACGTAGTATAGACCAAAACTTGTTCGGTAACCATCCAATATCTCCAATATATCAAGAAGGGACCATACGAAATAGCCTCTTGTGTTTGATCCAGCCCTTTAGAAGCACATGAAACTCGAAATTAGACAAGTTGCGCAATGCTATACTAAACGACTAAGCATGCATCATATGATTATCAGCTGAAAGAAAAAAAAAATTTATGTAAATTCCCTTAATGCAATGTCATATTAAGTTGGAATGTACCTAATTGCATCGAGCACAGCCCCTATGTACGTACGCAAATATACCACCCTGGAAATGTCTTCCAACGAAGAACTACGAGGGGTATTTTTTCCTGTAGCAGGACAGATAACATAGATTAACGAGTTAGACGACAGAAGATTATTCACCATTGGATAAGAACAAGAAGGGAAAAACTAAAAGTTGATAGAAATGGAACATCTCAACTCTACACAAGAAGTAATAGCAAAGAGCAAAGGATGTATGAAAGGAAGAGACCATTTTCAAGGATATATACAGGAGGGTTGCCATAGGATTGCTTGAAGCAGTGAAGTAATCCTTTCAAAGCCCATGTTGGCACCAAATTCTGAATCAGAGAAATGTTTATTACTTGGAATCTGTAAACCGTACTTGATAAATATAAAAATTAATTCTAAGATGTATTAACGCTAAGCTAATTCATAAAAAGAGTCGATGACTATTTTAACTAAAAACCATATATAAATATCTGAAAATTACGCAAACAAGATTTAAAAATTGCATAATTACAAAATAATTTTAAAAAATGGGTAAAGAATCATTTAGACAGTTTGTGTTAATGGCGCTGAAATTTAACTGCTGCAAAAAATTAATCAACAAATAAACACAACAACATGCATTATCACCTGGTTGGCTTGTTGTTTCTGCGGATAATCAACTACTACGGGCAGAACTGAAAAGTGAAAACATATGCAAATTTGTTTGTATAATGTACATAAAAGAAAATCCTCCAAGAAGTTCCAAGTTAGACCATACGGAAATTGTTTACTTGAGCATCTACAAAAACATCTCCTTTCGGACTATTGGAGTTGTCGTTGATGTAGAATCCACCGCAGTGTATGAATCCTAGGAAGTCAATCGAACCCTTAACTAACTTGGATTCGTCAGGGCTAAAGGATGGAAGTCTTGAGCCCACAAGTTTCTTCATTATGTCAGGATAGTCTCCGAACACCAAAGGCTTCGCAGTCCTGCATGCAACATGTACAGGATCAGGAGAGGGGATAAAGATATCTATTCAATTCCAACTACCCTCGATGAACTTTTCGCAACCTACCAACCAAGAAAAAATTCTTTTGCTCTCTCAGTTGCAGTCACGTCCTCTGCTGAGTTAGTTAGAGGTTGGAACCAAAAACCATAGAGGCTAAGCCCTATAAATCCATGCTGCTTCTCCTGCATCAAGAGAGGGTAACAAGAAGAGGCATATTTTAACTCCGCCTGAGAGGTTAAGGAGTAAGAAATAATGCATTAGATTGAAATGTCACCTGACCTTGTACTTTGTCCTGTACAATCTGGCAGTAAACGCATGGGCTAAAAGCATATGGTGAGCCGCCAAGTAAGGCTCGTAAGTGGAATTGCCTTGGGAGCAGTTGAATCCAAATGGAGGAGAGCATCGTTTAGGTGGCAGCATTCCCAAGTCATAACTTCCAATTGCGAAGATATTAAGCTCATTTATAGTAACCCAATGCCGGACTCTGTCTCCAAACTCTCTGAAGCACACATCCGCATAGGCTGTGAAATCTTCCCTGCATTCACCAAAATATATAGCTGATACTCAGGCCCTCTCCACACGAAGAACAGCGATCTAAAGAAAGGGTGAAATGTTTGAAGAACTATACACCATCTTTCTACTCAGCCATCCTCCGTACTCATCCTCAAGTACCTGGGGATGATCCATATGATTTAAACTTACATGTGGTTGAATTCCTGTTTCATCAAGAGAAACGTAAATACTGCTTCTGCTAGAAATTGGAAATTCAAAACCAAAAAGGAAAACATATTTATTCTTCTCTATCCTCAAACTTGGGATCTATTCCTGACCGTGGCTAACAAGCTCGTTGATGAGGTTGTTGTAATACTGCAATCCTTTTGGATTGAGTGTTCCTCTTCCATCTAAAAGTCGTAAATTAAGAAAATTAATGTATGGCCAAAGAACAAAAGAAACTGTTAGTAATTTGTTATTTCTTGCAAATTTCCGTACTCGGGATAAGTCTCGACCAAGAGATGGAAAATCTATAGGCTTCCAATCCTGTTTCAGCCATAAGTTGGACATCTTCCTGCAGTAGATTACATGAAGCCAATTATAGGAGCAAGGAATATAAATTCCTCTAATGATTTATTAAGTTTCCATTTAAGTTTATCCATATGTAATTATATATATACCTTGTATTTGTGATACTGGTCAACTGCCACATCTCCAGTGTCACCATGCAAGTTTCCTGGAATTTCAGTTAGATGAAAGCGCAGTAGCTAATAAATCTTTAAGATTTTAAAGCCTGTAGTTCGATTTTCAGGCTAAACGTTTTGATGAGGTAACCGGAAAGGAGGTTGTACTATGAGAGGATCGAGAAAGCCACAAACAGAACAGAGGAAGTTAAACATAGACAGCCTCTGACCTGAATGAGTAAAAGTATCCCCGATGCTAGGACTCCTACCATCCATGTTTGCTGCTCCTTCCACCTAATCTCAAGCATTACAAGCTAATAAAAACATGGATAGCTTTATTTTCAGTAACAGAAATGATGGACGTGCTTTAGCGACCTGATAAGCAGAGGTGGCAGCACCAAATACGAAGCCTGGCGGGAAGTCCTGTTTGCTATATTCATCAGTGCAAAAGACAGATACTGCTAAGTTTAGTAGCACAGTTAGCGAAGAATGAAGCCTCCACATTCTTCCTTACAGAATAGGTTTCTTGTAAATGGGTTCCTTAGTAGTCTGCTCAGGTTCATATGAAACCCTTACCGCAGAACAGACATAATGTCACGTTCACTTTTTATTAACATATTTTTTTATATAGAACTTTTCTGTGCAGTGGATTCTTTGTTTTTTTTCAACAAGTTGATATATTCTATTAAATTTGTTTTTGATGTCTCGACAAGTGTTCTTAACATTGTTGGTACATATAAAATCGTCAGGGCAGATTGTCAGACTTCAGTAGTCTTAAGTCTTGGCTCATTGAGAAAAAATATGCACACACATTGACATTACTGATATCTGCAGTCTGCTGACATGTATATTATATAGAACTTTTAATCAATTTCTTTAATAGTCAAATTGAAACAAAAGAGAATATGTCTGTATAGTTTAATCAGGCCAAATGAGATGGATGTGAATCCAATGTCGCTTGAATTTTCATATCTAAAAGGGAATCAAACAACAAGAAAGCCAAAGAAAGGGAATCAAATAATACTTTCATTGAGAAGTGCAAAGCCGGCCAGACAAAACAAAGGCCATCAAATAATATCCTTAGAATTAGATGACGATGATGAGCACTGTAACTATTTACAAGAAGAGGTTATCTATTTGATAAAAGTTCACTCTCTAAAATAGCTTTCTATGCAAAAAGCAAAGGCTGTGCAGAAAAAGGAGAGCATGAAGACGAAGTCTAAGAGACTTCCCTGAACATACCCAACATCGTTCCCATCCTAAAAGCAAAGTATAACAGACAGATAAAATGAGGATGTGAAATAGTCTGCTAGTTTCATAATTCAAAAGTTATAAGTGAAGGTTAACATAATCAAATACATTAACCTCACACAACATAATAAGATAACATAAGGGCCAAGTCTAACTTATTAAAACACTCAGCCAACACTACACAGTGAAAGAGAATAAGCATTCATACAATACCCATAAGGAGACCGATCAAGTATACAAGGGTAAATCGGTCCAAGCCCCAGAGACATGCCCATTCTCACAGACATATGCTCGAACAACTGGCTCGCCATCGTCATGGTACCCAAAAACCCTCCTCAAACAGAACGCAGAGTGCAGATCCCACGTCTCTTTACACGCACAAAAAGCACAATTCAAGTCAATCTTGCTCCTATTCCCGTCATTTATCGTTCTCCAAACCCTAGACCGCTTGAAGTCCTTGAAAATGCCTCTAAAAAGCATGTAATTCCGCTTCTCCTCCATGTGTACGCAACCGGGCCAATCGCACAAGTACAAGCAATCCCCCCGGAACCGACTCGCCAGCAACTTGTTCCCTTGCTCTCTGCTCAGATTCCACACTCCAGACGCCAAATGAGATCGTTGCGATCTGAAGTTTTTTCTCCTTTTACAAACCACAAAATCGCCACCGACCCTGACGTCCATCTTATCAGCAACCTCTTCCCGTAACTCGCTGACCCCATCTCGCGATTCTGACGCGTTGTAAACGGTATCGTAATAGAGGTCGTCGTACAAGGACCACGAGCAATCGTCGGAGGTCGCTTCGATTTTAGGAGCGGGGTAGCTAGAGGAGGACACAACCGATGTCGTTTCAGTTCGTGGGTAGTTTTCATTGGGCCCGAGCTCGCGTTCCTGGCCGAAATCGGAGTGTTCAAGGAGGACGCCGGTGTGGAAGAGGCCAGGGCAGCAGACGGCGAGCTTGTGAAGGGCGGACCAGCCACCGGGGACGGAGGAGGAGGAGGAGCAGTAGGAGGAGAGGAGATCGGCGACAACGGCGGGGATAGTGGCGCTGCACTTAGTTTTGCAGCAGATGTTGCGTATAAAAGAACAGAACTTAGTGCACACACATGCGAGGCGTGCCCAGTTTCGAGGGTCGCCCTCTAGCTTGAAGAATATTTTGAGAACAACGTCGTCAGAGAGCTTCCAGAAAACGGTATTTTCCGTCATCTCCGATGCTTTGAGAAATGAAAGAGAAGAGATTGAGATAAACCGGGAGATGTGGCAGTTTGGGATTTCTTTTATAAAACAGAATCAGGTCATGGCACGAGATTGGCATAAATTGAGATGCGGGAGTTCTGGTTTCCTTTTTTACACAGAATCCGACATTCAGCTCTCAGTTACATATTGATGACGATATCAAATCAAAGGGTAGGCGGTGACAGCCTAGGGAGGGGAGCCGGAGAGGGTTGTGGTTGGGCTTCGCGGGGTTGATAAGAAGCTTGTGGCATTTGTGTTTCTTATGGACAGAAGCGGTCGGAGTCGGACCAAAAATTGCCAGGACAACAAGCTTTTTCGTTTTCGTGTTGATTAATTTAAACAATTTATAGGTTAAGCTTACGCAAAACTATCAGCATTTGTTTTCAATGTAATGATTGTAGCATTGAATTTGAAGATTGACGTTGGGCTGTGGCGGACGTCGTCTTACGAAAAGCAACGGTCTGCTGCCTGTGATGTGTGGATGTGGACCCCCCCTGTTGGATATGATATGCTATGACTTCAACTGGGCTAATCTATATGAGAATGGGATTCACCCTCACCTGTCATGTTCACCGTCCAATTCATTTCAGAGGTAAGATCCAATCCTAACCAACCATTCAATGCTAAAAAGCACGGGCTGTCGTGGTTGAACCATCCCTTAGTATATCCAAGTAACAAGTAGGCATCAATTATTGAAGTACCAATCCAGATCAACCCTAAAACATCTTTTCTAAGTACCAGTAGTATGAATATCTTTTTTTTTTTATGAGAAACAAAAAATAAAAACTTATACAACAAATCTGTTTAGACAGATTTATGATAGATCCTCTAATAATATACGATAACACCAGTAGGTATGTATAGTGGCAAAATAGGTGACTCTAATGTTGAATTGAATAGCTTGAGTACTGAGCTAGTCAATATATCTATTATTCTCTCGATAAACATATCGATAAATAACATAGTATGAATATCCTCTCTTCTTTTGGCTACAAAGGAAGAAATAAAAGTACTCTAACTAACTGCGGTACAAAACACCATAAAAGTGACGAAGGAAGTGGTTCTTAAGGATCTTTGGCGGGTCTTGTAGAATATGCAAGTCAGGACTAAAAGTTGCTGCAAGCGAAGCCATCCGGTCTGCACACTAGTTGCCTTCGCAATACACATGTCAGAGTTACATTTTCCAAGTTCTGTGGAGTAATCTGCGAGTACCTGTCACCAATAAAATATCATGAGTTAAAAAGAGGCTAAAAGAGAGGAGAATGTTAATGACCTCAAAAAAAAAATCAACTTTCACAATCACTTTTCGGTAGCTTAGATTCCCAAGGCCAGAAAAGGCCTTAATGAACTCTCCAGAGTTTCGCAATGACAGGAGAAGGCGGACCAATGTGACGAAGGATAGAGCATACAGTCCTCTTAATTGCTCTCCCATACGTAACTAGAATGCCCGTTAACCTCAACCCACTCGTTCTCGTTATCGCATCTCACCTGTCACACAATCGAATACATTATTAATAGTAGCAATAGCGTTCAAAGAGACGACGAACTCTTGCTCTTGCTTCTGCTTCTGCTACGTCTTGGACTCCTGCTAACACTAAGCCTCTGTGGACTTTCGCTGCTCTGCTTTTGCCGCTGCAAGGTATGAATAGCAACAAAAAAAATGGTACAAAGCAGCCATTGCTATGCCCGTGCCTTTTCAGTAAAGACTAGAACACTGCAAAGGTCCTTGACAGCACAAATATGTGCCTTCAAGTATTCATGTAGTTATCTATGTACTGTAGGTTGTTGGTAGTATAACTCTCTTTATAAATCATCTAAATGTTTCTTACTAAGGCAGGTATAATTAAGCTCTATTGCACCAGACACAACTCCATCTACACAAGCCATCGCGTCAACTCACCAAGAGACCAAGGCTCTCGGAGATTTGAGACATCAAAAATTGTATACACAAGATCAAAAATTGGACAGATGACAGAACAGAAGCATGCTTTCCTACTGCACCACCCTATCGAAGGCGCCCAGCGAGCAGGTCCTACAAGCATGGCAACTGTTGGAGTAGAAAATTACAGTGAGTAGTGACAGATTGCTTGTGGCTCAAGATCCACTAGCTTTTTAGTTCTCTGAAATCCACCTCTATACTGCAATTCTTAATCTCCAGTCCCAATCTAGCTCCCATGTATATATATGATACTAAAATACATTAAAACAGAGACACCATGAAGATTTTAGAAGCTTCCCAGCTGAAAAACAGCATACCTCCTCAACCCAAAAATATGCAGGAACTGAACCATATCCCATCAAGATCCTAATATCCAATCCCCAGTTTGCTGCGTATCTCAAACAAGGCAAATTTAATATAACAAAATGAAACTGAATGATGATGGCTTTAAAATCTGGATTTGCTTTTCAGTTACCACATGGAAAACCAACCAGAGTTCATACACGACCACTACTATTAAGAACTACAATCAAAAACAATTTAAATTAAGTTGACATGTAAGAAATTAAAGTTGCACTAATTGCATAATCCCTCTGAAGTTGGCAAGCACAAGATTTGCATAGCTAATACAGGTTTCTGATGTAGGCATGGAGCATTTTCTTCTTGCTATCTCATCATAACTTGGTAGGAGGAACACTACCGTAATGCATATGGCTACATTAATCCCAATAACCGCAGGAAAATGCCAGGATCCTTTGTAGCACATCCAGTTATCATATTTCAGTACTTTTCGGACCATTCAATTCAACAACAATGAAACGATCCTAAATTAAACCACGGCCTTTAGATAAATGAGAAACAAACTGAAAAATGTCTCACGTACTGTCTCCTATACCGTTATTGTTTGAAAGAGCCAAATCAAAACGCATTTGACAAAAGCATCATCCAAAATAAAAGAAAATGCATAGGTGCATATAATTTACCTTGACAAAGATAGTGGCTTTGAAGCGGACCAAGAGCTATAAACTAATCCATGTATTTCATACAAATCATGAACGTATAAAACACATGCATAAACACACATATATAACGGTAATATATATGTAAAACAAGTGCGGAAGCTTAAACCAATAGTCAATATACCTCCAGCCATTGCTCCACCGTAGATCTGAAAATTTTTGTTGAAGGTCTGAGTTTCTATCCTCTTCC
>JANZLX010000004.1:7998572-8022006 GCA_025531955.1 Erythroxylum orinocense | reverse complement strand
ATATTTATTAATAATTATTAAATTAATTTTATAAATTAAATTAAAATTGTGATTATTATTTATTATTATGATTTTTGAAGACATGGTTAAAAAATATACAGTACAACTGTATAATATAACAATTGATTATTTTGTAATTTTTAAAAAAATTAGGTACTATTTCATAAATTTAAAAAGTTACTTAAAATGGTACTGGTACAGTACCGTACCAGAACCTAATCCGGTACTAAATCCGGTATGGTATTCGTAACAATGGGCACAACAACTATTTGTAGAAACATTTTTATGTTTAAAAATATTTAAATATTTAAATATTTTTTAAATTTGATAATTTAATTTTTCTTAATTACAAAATATAATCTAAGTATTCATAATAAATGTAACTTAAAATTTTCTTGCCCAACATAATCTTTGAATCTATTATAGAAAATTTTGGTTAGTATAAAATAATTTGATAACGGTTTTCGTATCGTATAATACCAAATCTAATGATACTTATTTTATTTAATTAAAAATAAAATAATTTTTAAAAATAATGATACCAATATGAAACACAATTTTATTTTGAAAATTTCTAACTTGGTAATAAACTAAAGTTTTTTTTTATTTCGAGTAAATTGAATTTACTCTTTATACTTATTTATTTTGATCTCTTTTAATATTTCTCTCTCCTCTCTCTTTTGTAATAACTTTTGGGCATAATTATTTTTTCGTCTCTTAATTTTTTGGTCGTTGAAGCAAAACGCTCGTCACAAAGAGTGTTTATAAAAACTACGTATTGGGTTCAATCTGTTACTTAATTAGTTAATTACTAAATATAATTATCAACGGTTTGCTATAATTAAACAATTAAATATACCTAAATCTGCTAAAAAATAGCTCAAATCATGTGTGCTTTATCGTATAGGTCTTGCTCGGTAAATAGCGATTTACCAACCAAGACCTACACGACAAAAGCACACATGTTTCGGTATATAAAACAAGAAGATGTTATGTGGGTACGATAATAAGCAATGATTGAAAAACTTAATCGATTCAATTGATTCAACTATAAATTTATTGATCAATCGATTAATTTTTGTAAATTAATAAATTCTTATAAATTAATTAATTTTTATTTAATAATTATTTTCGAGTTAAAAGTTAATAAGAATAATTTTTTAATCCTACTTTAAATTTTTTAATTTTATTTATTCTTTATCCAATTTCACCACATATCATACTAACCTTTTAAACATTAAACATGATAATAACTAATGATTTTGAAAACATGAACATGCATCAGACATTCGTAATCCTATGGGATCAAATGAAAAATTTATTAAATAATTCGACGGAATCTTTGTTGACTTTTCAAATTCTTGTTGGGCTTATCAACTTGAAGATTTCCTTAAATGAAAAGATTACATTATCATCATACCCTTGAAGGATTATTGTTTTCTGATATGTATCAAAATGACTACACATTGTTATTTCCTTCAATCATCCTGACCTCTCAACCGTGATCATGTTCCTTTTATGTACATGGATTAACTTGGGCGAGCACTTTTTTGTATTTTTTTCAAATATTTGTCGTTCCAATCATTTCCTTTTTTCTTGGGGTGCTTAATAATCTTCTCTCTTTAAGCGGTCATTTCCTTAGCCGGAGAGGAAACCTGACCTGACCCGGCTACTTACCAAACAGAACACGCTGACCGCATAGACCTTGCGTAGACGAGATCGCAACCGTCCAATGTCCAAGTCATCAAATCGTCCACACCATAAAGAATTGCCATGGGCTCCACAACAAAGATTCTCAGAAATTTGAAGGACACCGTACCGTTAACTTGCGGAAGAAGGACTCGCGTTAGCCAATCAGCTGCATCGCGTCCACGTACCTAGCCTCTAAATCGCAAGCGAGTAATGGATCACTCGACTTTTGAGCTGGAGACAACATTGAACAGGTTAGCCTCTCCCCGATCACATGTAGTGTAGCCCATACGTGATTGCTCCTACAGGAAACGAATGACTGAGGTGTGAGATAGCCAAAGTCAGCTCAGCTCTGTTCATATACCCAAAAGTGGTAGCAAATCATCTCCCATGGTTTCCTTTCAAATTATAAGCAGCCACATATTTATTTATATCCATGTGTAAAGACTTCTTCTTCTTAAAAAAAATCATCTGCATTGCCTTTCCCTCTCTCCGTACAGTTGAAGAAGAAGAGAGCAAGACTTGAGAGAGCTACAGTCTGCTTGCACGAGCTCTAGCGTTTGGCAAAGATGGCGCCTACTTCTCCGACACATTCGCTTAGCTCTTCGAGTTCCGCTACTTTTGAGCCGTCCAACTCCAACTTCGCGTCTCTGCCGATACTGTCTATGAAGGAGAAGATCGTCGACAAAATCCTGGAAAATCGAGTCACTCTCATCGTCGGCGAGACTGGTTGCGGTACTCTCACTCGACTTTTGCTCCTTATTCTCTCGCTTTTTAGCTTTATTCGCGAGGATCAAGTTTGAACCGTCATTTGTTTCTGTTTTCTTCTTCATCGTAAGTCGTTTAGTCATGTTTGTCTAATGAAAGAACGTAAGGACTCTTCGAGAAGTGCTGTTCACCTTGTAATTTCTTTTTAGTTTTTGCTCTCCGTACGTTAACCTCCGAGTGAATGTTGCTTGAATCATCTGGTGTAGTTGATATTTTCCGTTGGTTTGCTATTATAATACTGTAATGTGTTGCGTGCTTTTAGGCGCAAGGTGGGATTTATGAAATGAAAAGTAAAATGAAATTTCTATGTTAGCTTATTTTCTCTACGGCTGTTGTTATGATTATTCTAACGAGCTTTACCAATATTCAACCTTCTTCTGATGTTGTCTGTAATTTGTTTCACATTTTAATTCTACCCATTTTTTGTTTTGAAGGAAAAAGCTCTCAAATTCCCCAGTTTCTTCTGGAAAAAAACATGGAGCCCATTCTATGTACACAACCAAGGAGACTCGCAGTTGTTGCCATCGCTAAAGTAGTTGCTAAAGCTCGCAACTGTGAATTGGGAGGGGAGGTTGGATACCACATAGGGCATTCCAAGCTTTTATCACCAAGGTGGCTTTCTACACAATTTCTCTTGGTTTTAAGACATTCTTTTCTAGCAACTTTGAGCTATTCAAGTGATTTTCTGCGTTCATTATATCATTTCCTTTGTCCTGTTTCAAACATCATTTTTTACCAAGTACTTTCCACTTCTCAGAAAAAGTTTTGATTAGAATGATTAGCAAATGACCAGCTTCCGGGCTGCCTATGTATGGAAAATGCAGAAATTCTGTTTCTCCTGTTCCTATATTTTGAGGTTCTGGAATTAATCATTTAAGCATGCATTTCTATTTGTGGGGTACAAAATATTTTCTGCTAATTATAATCAATGAAATCAGATGAACTGCTGTTATTGATACTCTTCTTGTGAAAAGGGTGTTAGCCAGAGGGTAGTACATATTTTGGATACAGTTTGCTACCTTGCAAAGAAATTAAAAAAAAATGTGCGAGGTTTATGCTTGGGTTCGTACCTGTTTCAGGTTTCAACATTATTTAAGTTTATTCCTCACATGACATGATAAAGTACTTGAATGCAAATAACTGATTTGTACTTGAGTTTGTTACCTAAAGATTTCTTCTTCCTATGTCTTTGCTTTACTACCGCCTCAATAACCCCCCTCCCTTTTTAATTTCAAGGAGTTTATGTTTTCTTTTTTGGTATAATCTTTATTTTTGCAGATCAAAGATTGTCTTTAAAACAGCTGGAGTGGTGTTGGATGAAATGCGAGATAAAGGATCAAGTGCTCTCAAGTACAAGGTTATCATTCTTGATGAAGTGCATGAAAGATCGGTTGAGTCTGATCTTGTTCTTGTTTGTGTGAAACAGTTTCTACTAAAGAACAGAGACCTCAGGTGTGCCTCCTACTTCTGTGTATGATCTTACTATCCAATATGCCATTGTTATGGATAGTAAGATCATTTGTAATGTGCTATTGTGTCATATATAGGACATACCATATTCTGCGAATAATGCTCCTTAAGATTTTGCTAAATTTTTTGCCTTCTCAGGGTGGTATTGATGTCTGCAACTGC
This sequence comes from Erythroxylum orinocense, assembly GCA_025531955.1. NCBI lineage: Eukaryota > Viridiplantae > Streptophyta > Magnoliopsida > Malpighiales > Erythroxylaceae > Erythroxylum > Erythroxylum orinocense. The sequence continues at coordinate 8,017,917 of JANZLX010000004.1, read as the reverse complement.
TGATATATCAAGATACCGGGATTACTTTAAAGATCTTGGTAGGGATGAAAGAGTTCAAGTGCTTGCGATTCCCAGTTCAGGCCAGCAAGCCATTTTTCAACAGAGAGTCACATATCTTGAGCAGGCAATAACTCTTACTTGGTTTGTTTCTGTTCTTTTATTTAGAAAAGAATTTGTATGGGTAATCCAACTCAAATTTCTTAGAGAGGGGCCACAATTTTGAATGATTTTAGATCACGTTCTTCAATTTCATATTTTATTTACTGAAGCTTAGCAATTACATCAGTTGTGCGACATTGCTTTTTAAAACTTTTTTGTGCCTAATTTCCTATAATGTTGTAGGATATGATATGAATATTTTGTTGCAATTTTAGTTGAAACACATGATAAACCTAAGAGGTAGTGTTGGAGCATTCTGACTTGTTATGTGATAGCATTTCTGGTAATGTTGCTAATGTTTTTTTTTGGGTGGACTAGGTATCTGAATTGCTTGGAATCTGTTCGGAATATTGTTCAGGATATAGCCCTACTGTTGCTGCTGCTGATATGAAACCTGTAGTGCATGAGCTTATTTATGATTTGGTTATACACATTCATGAACATGAACCAGACATTGAAAAGGGCATTTTGATTTTTCTTCCAACATACGCTGACTTGGAGCAGCAGTGGTTCCGTTTGCTGCCTCTTAGTTCATCTTTCAAGGTTCATATCCTACATCGAAGCATTGACATCGAACAAGCTCTCATGGCTATGAAAGTCCTGAAAACCCACCGTAGGGTACGCTCCTACCTCCTTACGATTGCATAGTTTCAATTTCATAGTAGGAAACAGGATTCGAACTTGTATTTTGACTAAAATGTTTTCAAGATAACATTGAGGCTAATGTCTTAATTTCTGGTTTGCCCTTATCTTCCAAGAAATTTGCATTCTTCTGTGATGGCCTCTTGTAACTTATCTATTCAGTGATGATCCTCCTTTTTTTTTTGGGTTAAGCAGATTCAGTAGGGTCTTACGTACTAGGCTGCATACTGCAATAGAATGTTACAGATTCTGGAATTAAATATTAACTATTAAATCCCTGGCTTTTGCAAATAATTTTGAGATCTTTACTCCTTTGGTCGAGGGTAGGTAATTCTGACTCATACCAACATTGCGCATTTTCACTTGTATTTTGCTAGGTGATACTGGCAACAAATATTGCTGAATCATCTGTGACCATACCTCAAGTAGCCTATGTGATTGATTCATGTCGATCTTTGCAAGTTTTCTGGGACAATACCAGTAAGCAGGACTCAACTGAGATTGTTTGGATTTCTAAATCTCAGGTATTGAGAGCATATTATGCAGGGGTCGAAATTCTATGATTTCTTTCGTTTAGTTATTTAAATTATCTTTTAGGCTGATCAACGTAAAGGGAGGACTGGTCGAACTTGTGATGGCCACATTTATCGATTGGTTACAAGATCATTTTTCAGTAAGCTTGAGGAGTTTGAGTCACCAACTATACTAAAGTTGTCACTGCGGCAACAAGTGCTTCTGACATGCTGTGCAGAATCAAGAGCTATAAATGATCCCAAATGTATGCCTATGATGTTCATACTTGATACGCTCAATTTTATGTCTAGTGATGGGGCAAGAATGTTTCAAATCACCCTCTGACTAAAGATAGTCCAAGTTGGGTCTGATTGATTCGCTGTGTCTTTTTATAGTTATGCATTTTAGTCTTTTATGAGTTATGACTGTATTTGCATGATCAGCTTATTAAAAAATCCAGATGCATTAGTTGTTTTTGTAATTTAGTCAGGTTCTTAGAACAGTATTTGAACCTATTCTAGATTCCTGTAATTTCTGTGTTGAACACTTATCCTTTTTCCTGGCTTACCTTATCAATCATAGGCTTAACCATTGGGGTCCTATCAATTTTCTTGTTATCTTGATTTTATTGTATGCATCTGAAATCTACATGTGTATATAAGTATGTGATGAAGGCAGAGTGTTAAAAATCTAGTCTGTGTGATCGATAGATATTAGCTGCCATTTTTTATGCTGACCGTAAAGATTAAATTGAACTTTTTTGCATGACTTGTATGTACCCAGCCCAAAAAAAAGGATTATGCACAGTCTAATTATGAAATTATGATGCTAGTGTTATTGCAGAAGGCTTTGGACCCCCCAAATCCTGAGGTTATTGAAGATGCAATAAACTTGCTTGTTCAAATGGGTGCATTAGTTCAATCTGCAAGAGGCCGGTATCAGCCTACATTTTATGGACGCTTGCTTGCAAGCTTATCCTTGACACTTGATGCTTCTATACTAGTGCTAAAATTTGGAGATATTGGATTACTGCGTGAAGGCATTCTGCTTGGCATATTGATGGACACACTGCCTCTACCCATTCTTAGTCCATTTGGTCAGAAGCAACTGGTATGATACCAACCTTTATACATTTGGCTGTTCCAAAAATTATGTACTTATGGTAAATCAGTTCTCCACCTCAGTTTACAGAGTATGTATACCATCACTTTGGTGGAACTTGCGACGGCAATTTGAAAATAGGTAAAAAAGAGGTGATTTTGTTGGGGAACTTTCATGCATATCAATTTTGGCAACATGTATTCAAGGTAAAACAATATCTTTCTTCTCCCTGCTGTAGGAATACTCTTTTTACTGAACAATGTGCTTTGCTTTAAAGGATTTTGTGATGTTTGATATTTGTTCTTTGCTCTGAAGGACAAGCATCGCCTTGAATACTTGACAGAAGTTTTAGAGGTAAAACAAATGGAAGATACAACATTATTTCTACCCAAGATTGAAGAGGAATGGTGCTGTTTCCATAATCTTGTCCGGTCTTCACTACATCATATCGAAGAGCGGTGTATGGGTTCATAAACATTTTTAGCTACCTACGTGAAACGTCATTTCAAATTAGATTTGCTTTTGCTTTTCTTCCTTTTTATCCTTCCTGGGTTATTCTTAAGTTTCTCTTCTTTTTTTTCCAGATGAAGATATACTAAATTCAGTGCACCTGTTTCGGCCCAAATTTCTGGGTAGATGTGATGGCCTGCCTAGTTATTATGATCCTTGTGAGTTCTTGCACACATGCGTACTAAATTATCAACCCAATGAGATGGGTGTTGTTGCTGAAGATGATGAGAACACTGGGCCATCTATTGAGACAATAAAATGCTTAGCTGTACCATTTGTGAATTCTGGTCATTTTGGAAAAATTGATATGGCTGAAAAGCTTACCAAAATTATCAGAGAGGTAAAATTACATTTCCCCTTCATTTGGTTATCATTTTCTTGTTAATAATTCTTTGGAATCTTTTCATGTTAAAAATAGATAAGATTCCAAAATTGTGAAAGCGCATGGAATGATCAACATAATGACGTTAACAAAAGTGTGCCTATCACCTATGGGGAAGCTCCTATATGTGTATTTTTTGCGAATGGATCTTGCAAGAATGGCAATCAGTGTGCCTTTTCTCATTCTCCTCAAGCAAAAAGGCCGGCATGCAAATTCTTTTTCACTCCAAAGGTATTTTCACTTCTGGGCTTCAATTTTATATGAAATTATTTTTGGTCGTTTACCCTTTCTGTTTACCAAAAACTTGTGCTAAGTGGAACATGTTTCATCGTGAAAATTTTCTTAAAAGTTACATAGGTTTTTGGCTATCATTTTATGGAGATAAAATAGCAGTTGCAGTGCTGCAGGGAGATGAAATTTATGCTAATTGAGATGTATGTGTATTGGTCCTTAACCTTTTGAAATAACGCTTAGTTCTTTCTGCATTGATATGGTTACTCAGAAGAACAATTAGGAGTCAGCTGTTGCAGAAGAGCCGCAAGTTCAACTGTCTATTTGGCACTGTTGTGTTTTGGGAATAAAGTTTTTCTTAGTGGTTCTAGTTTCTGATTGCCTCTTAGTTTGATGTCTTCGTTGTTGTTTATATCATTTATTATGCTTATGGAAGTGGATCTGCAGGGTTGTCGAAATGGAGAAACGTGCTTCTTCTCTCATAATCTAGATTCAACGGCATCGTCAACAATCACAATGCCCTCTTTCCCTGAAGATGATTTTGCAAGTTCTACTTCCCTTCTACAGTTATTCCCAACATCTTCTGATGGGTACATCCTTCTATTGGATGACACTGGATTACAATTTTGCTCTAAAGTTGTTCGCCACTTTGATCCATGCAAAATAATTACAACAACTTGTATGTCAGAATCCACAATCAATGACCCTTCATTGTCTGGTATGAGTATTTTATGGGGCATTCAAGACCCACACCAGACAATTGTTTCCGGACCAAAGGAGAACCCCATTCCATGGAGTAAGCTGAAATGCATATTTTGGCTAGCTAACTTAGAAAGCTATGCTGAAGATTTGAACAGGCAAAAGGTTCTTGTCCAGAACTTTTTCAAGTCTTTGGCCCACAGAATGTTATCTGATGACTTGTATGATGTTCAACTTATCCTGACCATGAACAATATTAGGTTTGCACAACTACAGGTATAGTTTCCAGCGGAACATTCTTTTTGCATCACTGTCAATATTGGGTGTTAGGTTTCTTGCGTGCTCACATTTTGTTTACTACATTGCACTGAACGACATAGTTTCCACATGCGTGTGGCCCTTGGTTTTGCATTACTGATGTTGTTTTTGCACATCTTTGTGGGATGAATAAATCTGAAGGCATGTGTTTAATTTTTCAGGTGGAGAAGTTGGGCAGAGAGAGCTTCTTTGTTCTGAGAAAATCCTTCCCATTTGATGAAGCAAGCTTTGGGCATTTTTCTGATATTGTTCCCACCAGGAAACCGATGCTGACATCAAAGCCAATCTGTTATGTTTTTGATTTTCATCCACCCGCTGAAATTCAGTTTGGCAATTATGCAGCCACCTATAGAAATTTCCTGCATGATATCCAAGGAATCGAGGAGATAACCTCACTTGGTTCTGCATTAGATTTATATTGAAACATCCAAATCCCTCGTGCCCAGTGGTTTTTGAATTGGCATATTAGTTTTTTGAAGGGAATCTATTCATGTTCTCTTAAGTTATTTCGTAAAACACTGGATCCTAATGCAGTTTTATTTGTAGGATATCATATGCAGCTTTTTTAACAAAATCAACTCGTGTCGCCGAGCCGAGGATCGTTTTGATAATTTGGATCATCTAGGACTAGGAGTGTTGTTCTTCTTCTGGCACAGTGTCTTGTAGTTGAGACTGCGAATGCTGTTGCAACTTATTATTGTAGTGTATCCACGTTATCATAAATAAAAGTCACAAACAAACAAAACGAGTGGCCCAGAGTGAGACCTCATTGGCTCATTTTTTCAGATTGCCGGGTGTTAGTATTTGGCTCGCAAGGCTCTACCTCTGCCAAACACTCTCTCCGTATCTTTTCCCCGTTCTCCATTCATCTACATGCTATTCACTCAAAGTCCGAACATTATTCGTCTCCTTATTTTAACTGCAAATTAAACAATGTAAGATATTGAATCGACACCAGAACTTTTTTCCGACATTCTTTCTCATGATGTCTAACAAAACCCTAGATTCCCGCCACTCAATCGACTCATGCACTCTCCATCTCAATACCTGGAGACCATTCCATATCCAATCCCTAGACTCCGATCCTCCGAAACCCCATCGAACAGCAGCAACCTCTACCAGTACCACTCTTCTTCACTCCCACTCTCTGACCAAGCGCCCATGCCTCTCCAATCGCACAACCTCCTTCTCCATCGACTTCATCGACATGTCAAAGCTCTCCCTTCTCGACGACGATAAACACCCCACCACCTACAAGAGACCCAGCTTCAGGCTCTTGGACCGCAAGCGCCGCCGCCGCCGAGGATCCCGCTCCGTTTCTGGCCGGAGCTCCGTTGGAGCCTCGGCTGCTCCCGGGACGTGTTCCGATTTCCCGGTGGCGATGGGGACAGACTCGAGTGGGGAGCTGTTTGGGAATGGGGATGCGAATTGGGCGTCGGATGTGAGTGAAGCCAAGAATTATAGGGAGAGAGAGGAGAGAGATTATATGGTGGGGTGTGGGCAGTTTGGTAATTATGATCCTCAAGGGAACGAATCTGGTTACGGAAGTGAACCTGGGTATAGAGGAGATGCGGAGTTTGGGTATGGAGATGAGGTTGATGAAGAGGAGGATGATTCGAGATTGTTGTTTTGGGGCAATCATTATGGAGGTTTAATTCTTTTCCCTTCCCTCTTACTTTTGTTTTGGGTTCTAAAAAGTTGGTGTTCTGCATATATAGCAGTCTATATTTTGGATTGGAAGCAGCATCATTTTTTAATTTTTTTTGTGAAATAATACTCTTGAAAGAAAACAAGATCTGCCTTCTTGATCTCTGTTGATTAGAAATCAATTTGGTTTTTGATATAGAAAAGTGATCATTTCAAAAGGATTGAGATAGAAATATCTTTGCGAATAGACTAATGATACTGTATACCCATCCTAATCTGCCATAGTCGACTCCATTCATTAGAATGCATACTGATGTCGTTATCCCATTTCCAGGAGCAGATTCAGATTCTAACGCGGACGGTGTCCGTGTCGGAGAGAACAGCTTCTCTGATAAAAAAGCCCATCATATTCACAGATGCCGCCGCAAGAAGCATGATTGCAGAATGGTTGAATAAGTTGTCACATCTCAACATTATATTTTTCTCATTCACTTGACGGGATTCATGGCTCTCATTTTTCAACCTTGAGATTGTACAACTACTGCCGTTAATGTCTTTTGCTCTTGCGTATTATGGTGGTATTTTTGTTTGCACTCTTGTCTTGATGGACGTACCATAAACAATATACACTGTTCTTACTACTGTTTCCACTTCTCTGCTCTATTCTCTCAAGAAAATGGATACCTCAAATCGATAAAAGTTGATCGGAGCTTCCCAAAAAAAAAAAAAAAAAAAAAAGGGAAAGAAGGGAGCAGGTCAGGGAAGTGACTTTCTTTACCAGAAACGACGTAGTTTAGCCAGTCCCCTTTTATTTATACAAAGTGTTGCCCTGCATCGTGCGGCTTTGAGAGGCAGACAGATGATGAGAGGAGAAGCAATAAGCGCATACAGAGCGCTGATAAGAGCCACCCACAAATCCTTCTCCGGCGACGATTTGATGCTCAAGGCATCAGCCAGCGAGATTAGGAAGAAGTTCGAGGAGAACCGTCATGTGACCTCCGCCAGCGACATCCAAAGGCTGTTGGAAGAGGCACGTGAAGCCACCCATTTCATATCCACCATGATCGTCCAAGCCAAACTCAATGAACGTGGAGGCTACGGTAATTTGACATTCGCGTATCAACCCCTTCTCTTTTCTGCTTGTTTTTATGCTCGCGTCTAGCTACCGACTATTCGCACCCCTCATGTTTGTTACTTCGTAATGGCACTTTGTAGGCGTGTCGATTCAGGTTGATAGTATCATTAATGTTCCTTAAACCTGTTTAAATAGAAAATTTTGATAATTAGGCTCTAGAATTGTTACCTTTTAGTTGATAATACATGGGGATAACGATGGTCTCTAATATTTCCTATAAGCATTTATGTGTGATTAGCCAAATTTCTGTAATGCAAACTTAATCGTGAATGCTGATACTGACTGGCGCAGAGGTTAAGCCCGGTAAAGAACATGCTGGATCAACATTTGAGATACCATCTGAAGAGATTCTTCGAAAATCTTCCTAAATGACAGGAACTCTGGAGTTACGCAATGAAGAATTGCTTCTCGTAACAGCTTGTGAGATGGATTATGAACACATTTCAAATTCTACTGTCAGTGCTTTGCACAAGATTTTCTTTGTTACTATTAACTGTAGCAGTCTTGTTGACAACTTTATAGCAGCCTAATTGTTTACTTTGGCAAAACTACTAGTTTAGTTCTGTTTGATATGATAAAAACGTTTAAGAAAGTAATTTGTCTCTCAAAAACTTTGATACCGGCTATATTGAATATTGATACATTTTCTCCCTTTTAAGCATGGAACAACGAAGACAGCATGATTCGATCAATATAACATGCTCTCGGGATGAAAAAAGTTGGTGATTTTCAATATTATGAATCAATAGTGGTTCCAGCATGACTGGGAACAAAATCTATTGTGTTGAAGGATGGTTACAACATGACTGGAACTTTGGGAAAGGTTCTCTTTACAAGATCCTACAGCACCTTTTATCAGGCAATATTTAACTTCTGTCTGCATATTTCTTTTATTACTCTTTGTTAAAGTGTCATTATCAAGAAAATGTATGTCTAATAAAGTGTTGTCTCAGGGTGTAAGGCTTCTCGAGAGTCAAGGAAGGGTTATTAATTATGCGTAGTCTTTTTTTTTTATATATATTTTACAAAGAAGCTATTTTCATGACTTGAATTTATGATCTTTCAGTCATAAAAGAGCACCATTACCGGTAATGTTGCTCCAAGGCTCATCCTTTTTTTTTGGTTTTAATACTAAGGTTTAAATCATCGTTGATATTGTCTTTCTCGTTGCTATGTTCCTCCCGATCTTCCTCTTCGTCATTGTCATTCTCATTATCTTTTGTTGTATCTTCTGTACTGCCCTATGCAAATAATCAATGAAACCCCAATAGTCGACCAAAATGAAATGCAGTCATAATTTAGTGATAACTCTATAAGACAATTTTGATTGGTTTTATTTGTGCATGTTAGAAAAAGTAAATGTTAGTATAAGCAATAGCATAAACTTACCACATTGGCAGAAGATGATATTGCCTATAACTAATTAAGCCTACCACGAGTTTATTCAAACTTGATCAACATATTGTTGACGAGCTTAACCTTGACCCACAAGTTGAACCTAATGATTTAAACCTACCTATCGCCTTATAAAAAGGTACCAGAACCTTAACACAACACCCATTACATATGTTTATGACATATCAAAACCTATTTGAGCAACACCAAATCTTTCTTAAAAATTTTCATATCATTCTCGTTCCAGAAAAATATGGTCGAAGCATTAAGAGATAAGAAATGCCATGAAAAGTGAGATGGATGCACCAAAAAAAAAAAAAAACTTAAGACTTAGTGGAACTGCTCGAGGATTAAAAAATTGATTAGATGCACGTGTGTATTCACAGCAAGTATAGATATGGTAGGACTATTGAAAGATATAAGGTCAAATTGGTTGCTAAAGATTTAACACCCAAACCTACGAGATAGATTACCTAGAAACAATTGCACTAGAAGCAAAAATGAATATTGTCATGATTTTATTGTTACTAGCTACCAGCTTTGGCTAGAAGCTACTACAATATATGGCTAAAAACACCTTCCTTCGTGGAGAATTGGAAGAACAAATATACATGAAGGTTCCATTTGCCTTTGAATCTCAAATGGAATGGTGTGCAAATTAAAATAGACCCTTTATGAACTAAAACAATCACCAAGACTATGGTTTGGAAGATTTATGAGGTATAGCAAAGCCATAGAGACCATACTGTATTTATCAAACACTTAGACACAGGGAATAACAATGTTATTGGTGTATGAGAATGACATCATAGTCACTTAAATGATGAAGAAGGGATGCTACTGTTGAAGAAAAAAATATTATAAGAATTTGATAATAAAAATCTGGGAAAGTTGAAATGTCTTTTAGAAATTGAGGCTGCACATTTAAGCCAAGGAATATTCATTTCACAACAAAATATATATTAGATTTGTTAAAAGAGACAAGAAGATTAAGATTTAAGCCAACAGCTACTTCGATTAAGTCCAATCCTGGGTTAAGTGATGCACTATAGGATTAAGCAGCAGACAATGGAGCCTATCAAAGGTTGGTTGGAAAATTAATATACTTAACACATACATGAATAGACATTGCCCTTTTAGTAAGTGTGGTAAGCCAATTTATGCAAAACCCTTAAGAAGTATACCTCAAGGTTATATACAAAATTCTGCAGTATCTAAAAGGTAGTTTAGGAAGAGGAATTTTATTTAAAAAAGGAGAAAATATTACAATGGAAGCTACACAAATGCAAATTATGTAAGTTCCTTAATGGATAAAGATCGACTTTAGAATACTGTATTTTATGAGAGGAAATATTGTTTTATAGGACCAAAAAAAACATAAAGTTCTGTCAAGATCATAATTCAGATCTATGCCATTAGGGGTTTGCAAGTTGTTTCAGTTAAAAATAGTTCTTGATGACTTAAAATTTATATAGGAAGGTTTAATGAAATTATACTATGATAAACAACCCTATTTAGTATGATCAAACTAAACATGTGGAAGTTAATAGACACTTTATAAAAGAAAAATTGGATAGTGGCCTATTATGCATCCCCTTCATCTCATCAAAGAAGCAAATAGTTTATGTTTTGACAAAAGGATTGCCTTGTACAACCTTTGAAGACTTTATTAGTAAGTTGGGAATGAAACACATTCATTCACCACCTTGAGGGGGAATAATGGTGGGATTGCCTTGTACAACCTTTGTGTTGGGATTCCGGACAGGAGGTTCGATGAATTGTGTTGATGGATTGGAAATATTGAAGTGCTTTTGTTTATGGTTTGAATTGGTGATATATAGACATGTGTGCGTCTTGATGTCAAAAGAAAAATAAATTTTTGTTTAAATTGATGGTTATGATTCGCTATGAGGGATAAAATGAATTAAGGTTATGGAATTGATGAATTTAAAAGGGGAAATTAAATTTGCTTGATTAAAGAATGAAAAAAAAATTTATACCTTTTTGTATTGGTTTAGCCCGAGTGTGTCTTGAGTTTCCAATGCTAATTTTTCTAAAGTATGCGTTTTCGGATATCGGAGTTAAGTGTTTTGTTTTCTTCGATTCCTTCGCTTTCTTTGATTTCACGCGCTTTCGATTTCTTTGGCTCCTTAAGAATTCGATTTTTTTCGTTTCCACACGCTTTTTGATCCGATTTGTTTTTCGTTTGCTTTTGGCCCATTTTCGCGCTGCAATTTTCGTTCTTTCGCTTTCATCCACCTTTCGACTCTGCTTTTGATTCGTTTCCGATGTATGATTTGAGCAAGAGTATAAGTGTTCTGGTTTAGTTTGAGCGGTTAGGTTTCGGTCCCAACAATTATTGCAATAATTAATAGCATTTTCCTATTAACTTCAACTTTCTTTATAAAATTTGGTATAAAATAGACACTAGGATTTAAAAATTACCTAGCTACAAATAACAGAAAGTAAGTTGTCTTTTCCTTCTCTTATTGATGATTGCAAGATAAGACATGTATAAAGAAGACCTATTTTTTCATATTTTCCTTAATTGCTTCCTTCGCCCGTTTTATGACATCATAAAAATAACCTATTGATGCCTTCTCATCACTATCATGTAGACAAACTACTCTCTCCAAAGGCTCACAAACTCATATTACAAATTAGTATTGGGACCAAAATCCATGATCTTCAAAATTCTACAAATCTCAGCTCCAACATTAGACCTAGCATACTGTGATGTAACCCACTTATCTCTTATAAATATTTTCTTCAACTCCTTCATTAGAACAAAACATTGAAGTGGCAGGACATTGGTTGTAAAACTTGTTATAGCAAGATAACATAAATTCCTACCATTGGTGAAATCATTCTTTATCAAATTTAGGACCTATATATAATTCTAGATAAATTTGGTCACTTTCTTTACTTTCTGCACAGTTTTATCAATGATAAGAAAATATCTATCATCTCCTATATTTTCCAACTTTATGTCAATGCAATGCGTAGCATAAAGAGTTCAATAAAAAGAATTATACCTGTTTTGCAATCTTTTCCTAACTGCTTTGTAAGTAGAATCATTGTTAGTAATGAGCTGAAAAATTCATTCACAACTTCATCAAATATCTGAAATAGAGTATCAGTATTTCTAACAATGGTAGATGAATCAATATAATTTAAAAACATTGTCCCTTTAATAGAATAAACTAAAAATTTGATAATGGGTTTATGTATTGTATTTCCAACCATCATACATGATTGAACATCCATAAGTTGCCCCAGTCATTCTTTTTTCCTCCAAATAACTTTTTATTTCATAAACAAATCCACTTAGAAGTTTTCCTTAACAGTCATCAAGTGAAGGAGCCTTATATCCTGGATTGCAAGTGGAATTAACATTTACCATAGGTTGGTAACAATAAGAATGGGCGATATTAAATGATATGCCAAAATCATACCACCATCTAGTCATTGCCATGTTCATATTCTGAGCCACTTCTTTGGATTGTAAGGTACTACAGATTGAAGGTTGAGCTTCAGGAGTTGTTTGTAGTGAAAAAAAAATAAGATACATGTTTTCTTCTTTTCCTCTCATCAAGGGCAACATTCCCTTCTTGTTAGGTAAGAATACCACCACCTTCAACATCCCCACTATCATCCTAACCACCGAGAAAACAACTTCCATAACTAGGTATGGCAATTGGGCCAGAGCCTAACTCGACCTGAAATCAATAGGTGACGTTTGGGTTGATTGGGCCATAATCCTAGATTTTTGGACCTGATCAAGCCTCAGACTATGCTGTCCAAGGCTAGCCCCCCCTAGACTTGACCGAGAGCGACAAAACAACATCATTTTGTCAAAGATGATGTCATTTTTGAATTAAAAATAAATAAATTGGGGCCCTCTTTAGGCCTCAGGTTCGGGTCTCTCCATGGCCTGGTCAAGCTAGACTTGGGCCACTTTGTCCATAACTAATTTCATAGTTTAGCCTTTTTCTTATATCTTTTTCATGCTGATACTTTTCAAGTAAAGTCTTCATTTTTTATTTCACATCATGACTCACTCTTTAATCTGGTAAGTCTCCCACCATTCAAATGCTTGGTGCAATAAACACAAAAATGTTATGGTTCTTCATTCTAGAAACAAATCTAATATGAGCCTATGTTAAATCATCAAATCTTCCTAAAACGACTGAATTATCAGAAATACTTTCCTCTCCATTTATCTAAAAAATAAATGAAGTCATGTGCCAAAATTAAATTAATAAGTTAATATTCAAAAATACAATTTTTAAATATAATATCATTACATATCTATAAAAATTTAATATTCAATTATAAACATATCGAGGTTCTAGATAGACTTTATCTTACGTCTTTCTTTATGATAATACACATTGCAAAAATGAATTTTCTGTATGATAACATATATCGAAAAACTAATTTAAACATTTTACAATTTTATATTATGTTGAGTAATGAGTATTCTCTCATAAATTTACATACTATTTTTACTATGTATTTAACTATCCATAAGAGAAGATGATGAGTGTGTATTTACTACTCATAAGATAAGATTAATATTTGTAATATTATTTCCTAATGACAGTAATGAACAATATAAAAATACAAGCTATTTAACTTGCTTAACTTAATGAGATAAATTAAATGATTTAATAATATATGAAAATATTTAAACAATTAATCATATGTTAAATACCTTTTATATACAAACAATAATTAGGAAATTGTATGTTTCATATAAATTAAGTAACAATTTAACAATTTAATGAATTAATTTTGATTTCATTTCCGTGATTATTAAAATAACAAATAATATGATATGTTCTTGAAGTATACACAATTCATAATGCCTAAATGTTCTTCCATAATTGATGCACAATATTATTTTGATCTCATTTTTTCATAAATTCACAATGCCTAACTATTATTGAGCTATACACAATTCGCACAACCAATTTGAACTTCCAAGCCCAAATTGCCCAACTATTCATAATACACAAATGATACAACCAAAATACAACACAATTGCGATCCAGAGCAAAAACAAACAACCTAAAACGCATAAAAAAAATTAGACAGACTCCAACCAAGTTAAGTGAGGGTCGTGGATCGGATTGCTTCAACTAAATGTAGATGAATATGGATTCTAGATTTGGATTCTGCACCAGAGACTAGCTAACTAGAGTCACTGGAAACATAGACGGTGCATGGGGCGCAGCAGCCAGCGAGCAACGACAACGGTGGCGGGCATGAGTGAAGAGGGTTAGTGGGTTACTGAAGACAGTTTTGATCAGCGAAAATAAAGCCACTAGCCAAATGTTTTGACCAGCTTGTGATTGCCAAACTAAAATTCTCTCATTAAAGCCACTAGCCAAATGTTTTGACCAGCTTGTGATTGCCAAACTAAAATTCTCTCATTCGTTCCTAACCCCCTTGACCAGGCAAAACTTCTACCCGGAGTACCCATCGTAAATTAGCAAAACAAGAGCGCTGAAATGATGAGCAGCAAGGTGGATGGAGAAGGAAATCATGTGATAAAGATTTGGGAGGTGAACAGGGACCGATTAGATTTGATGAAACAGAAGATCTCCGAACCACCGAAACTGTTGACTAAAGCAGCCGGTAAGAACTCGTGTTGCATCTTCAGAGTGCCACAGAGCTTCATCAATATCAACGGTAAGTCCTACCAACCTCAAATAGTCTCCATAGGGCCTTTTCACCGGGGCGAGGAACATCTTAAAATGATTGAAGAACACAAGTGGAGATACCTAGGTTCTGTGCTGTCGAGGATTCAGAACATGGGTTTAAAGTTAGAGGACTTGTTGAAAGCTGTAAAGCCTCTGGAAATGAAAGCCAGAGAGTGCTACTCAGAAACTATTCATCTTGAGACGGACGAATTTGTAGAAATGATGGTGCTTGATGGTTGTTTCATCATTGAATTGTTTCGCAAGGTAGCGCATGTGGTTCAATTTGAGGTGGACGATCCTATTGTCACTATGTCATGGATCTTCCCCTTCTTTTTCAGAGATTTCCTTAGAATTGAGAACCAAGTTCCATACTTTATTCTGGAATGTTTATATGACTTGACAATAGTGCCTGGACTGGAACATTGTCCTACCTTGTCTAGACTTGCTTTGAATTTCTTCAATCATGTGACACAAAGGCCAGATGAGATTATTGCTAATCTCAATGATCTCAAAGGCAGGCATTTACTGGACTTAGTTCGGTCAAGTTTCATTCAGTTCCAGATTTCTCAATCGCGAGATCTCCTCATGCCAAGCAAAATAATTCATTGTGTATCGAAGCTCCGCCGTGCAGGAATCAAGATGAAACCAGGAAAGGCAGACAGCTTCTTGGTGGTGAACTTCAGGCATGGGGTGATAGAAATGCCTACTATAACCATTGACGACTTCATGAGCTCGTTTTTGCTGAATTGTGTGGCTTATGAGCAGTGTCACAACGGCAGCTCCAATCATTTCACCACATATGCTACTCTACTGGACTGCCTAGTGAACACATACAAGGATGTTGAGTATCTATGCGACAACAATATTGTTGAGAACTACTTCGGGACCGATGCAGAGGTTGCACGTTTGCTCAACAACTTGGGGAAGGAGGTAGCTTTCGACATCGAAAGGTGCTATCTGGCGCAGTTGTTTAATGATGTTCACTCGTATTACAAGAGTAGTTGGCACGTTACTTGGGCAGGTTTCAAATACACTTATTTCGATACTCCATGGTCGTTTATTTCTGCATTAGCTGCGTTTATTCTTCTACTTCTCACCGTGGCACAGACCGCCTATACTATTTATGGGACGTACAAATAGAAACCTCGAGTTTAGCTAGAGATATTCGTATCTTAGAAAGTCACAAATGCTTTACTATGTCATCCTCTGATGTACATATGCAATTTTAAGACTAAAGATGGTATTTGCTGTTTTTGTTCATTTTTTAAATAATTTATTTTGGTTATAAATTTATAGTTGAATTATTATGCTTTAGGGACTTAATTAGACTACTGAGTTTTTGCAATTGTTAAAACAATACAAGATGTGATTAAATTGAATCCAAATAAAAGAATACTTAAGAGGCATATTAGTCTAATATGTTGTTAAAAATGAAAACTATTTAGTGTTTTAAGTATAAGTTTTGATAAATTTTTTATTGAAATAATTTAAAAATTATGTAAAATTTAAGAGAAATATTTATAAAAAGACATCAATAAATGATATCGAGCTCAAATAAAATAATTTGACAAAAAAAATATATGGGTTCTTTTTCATGTTAATGTCGAATATTGTTTGATATTTTAATCATAACTTTTAATAAGAACATTGGATAAAGGTGATTCAAAATATTATAAAAGTTTAAGAGAATTTTCTACAAATTTTAATAAGATATGTAGAATTGGTGATGATTAGTCAGACCTCTACTATAAATGTGACTCTTTGTAAATTTGTAATTTCCTAGTTAACTCTATAATTTTTAGAGTTATAAAAACCCTATTGACGGTTTTTTTAAGGGAATAACTTAAAAAAGGAGATAGGGAAGGTGACGGGAGGGGCTATTTTGAAGGGGAATACATCAATTTAAAAAAAAGTTCTGAACTTTTACATATTATGGGAAGTGTTTAGGTAATTGTTTGCTGTAAGAAAAGTTTTAAGGTGAAAACATAATGCATAATCGATTAACACTTGACATACCTTGATCCGTTGTTTTGTCTTTTAGAATGTCTAATTCTCTCTCTGCCTTTCACATTTATTTTTCTCTGATGGTTTAGAAATTGTTTTGATGTTTCTGTTAATCAGAAAATTGTTGTATCATTAAGTTTAAAAAAGGAAGAGGAAAAAGGGCCTACAGACCCATTTAAGCCCAACTACTTAGACACTCAATAACCATCATCTTGGGCTTTGTTTATTGGACTCAAAAACTATAAGTGACATGGGCTAAATAATCTAACAAGATCTCCCATTGGATTCATGTTACGACTTGATGATTCATCAATAAACTTTAAGTGCACACTATACATTGAATTGATCAATTCATCCTAAATTGAATTAAGATGATCGGATCATGACGGTTATAAGTTATTCAACAACATGATTCCTTCCATATATCACAAAATCTACTCAATTCATGAAACATTAAGTAGGTAATTCTATAAATGTTATCGCATAGAACAATAATTGTATACATGCATCATAATATTGATAACAATGAAATGAACAAAAACATGACTGTAATTGAATTCACAAGTGTCAATACAATTCGAGCAAGACAATTATATGTATATATGCATGTCAAAACGCTATGCTAACAAGGACTTATCTATAATGCCCATCCGATCAACATGGATAATAAATGTTTTGGGTAGCAATCCTTTAGTTAACGAATCCACTATCATTATATCAGTACTAATATGCTCAATTGACACTTTATATTTTTGCACTTCTTCTTTAACAAACAAGTACTTCAAATTTATGTGTTTCGCACCCTTTGAATACTTTTCATTCTTAGAGAAGAAAATGACTGCAGAGTTGTCACAATAAATTCTTAATGGTTTGGCTATACTGTTGACAATGCCAAGATCTAAGATAAAATTCCGTAATCACAATCCATGAATTGTGGCCTTAAAGCATGTCACAAATTCAGCCTCTTTAGTTGAAGTAGCAATAATAGATTACTTTTGACTTTTCCATGAAATTGCTCCTCCGACTAATAGAAATATGTAACCGAATGTAGATTTTTGTTTATCTACACAACCGACATAATCTGAATCCGTGTAACTTATCACTTCGAGATGGGTTACCTTTCTGTATATGAGCATGTAATCTTTTGTACCTTGTAAATATCTAAGTACTTTCTTTGCAACTTTCCAATGGTTCATGCTGGGATTACTTTGATATCGGCCCAACATTCCAACAGTAAAATTGATATCTAGCCGAGTGCATGTTTGAGCATACATTAAGCTCCCACTATCGACGCATAAGGAATAGACTCCATTGCCTTATGTTCTAAATCATTTTTTGGATATTACATTTGACTAAATTTGTCCCTTTTCTGAATTGGAGTTATCCCTACAGAGCATTTTTTCATATTAAATCTCTTTAATAATTTCTCGGCATAACCTTTATAAGACAATCTTAACAATCCTTATGATTTATCACGAAATATTTCTATTCCTATCATATAAGATGCCTCACCCATATCTTTCATTTTGAAATTATTAGAGAGAAAATTCTTTGCATCATGTAACAAATTCATATTATTAACAGCAAGAAGAATATCATCAACATATAGGACTAATATAATAAACTTGCTCTCACTAACCTTTATATAGATACATCGATCAACTATGTTCTCTATAAAACTATAAGACGTAATGGTATCATTAAACTTAAGATACCATTGTCGAGAAGCTTGTTTCAGTCCATATATTGACTTCTTCAATTTACACACTAATTTTTCCTTTCTTGTGGTTAAGAAACCTTCCGGTTGATTCATATATACTTCTTCTTCCAAGTCACCATTTAGAAAGTCGATCTTTGCGTCCATTTGGTGAAGCTTTAAATCATAATAAGCTACTAGAGCCATAACAATTCTTAAAGAGTCCCTCTTTGAAACTGGTGAGAAGGTCTCTTTATAGTCAATGCCATCTTTTTGACTGTAACCTTTGGCAACAAGTCTAGCTTTATATCTTTCAATGTTGCCTTGCGAGTTACGTTTGGTCTTAAAGATCCATTTATAACCCACTTACTTTGCACCTTTTGGCAACTTAACTAATTCCTACACGCTGTTGTCATCTATAAATTTCAACTCTTCTTTCATAGCATTAAACTAATTTTTAGAATTGCTACATTCTATGGCTTGTTTGAATGAGACTAGATCTTGATCAATGCTTAGGTCACATCCTTGTTCAAGTGAGTAAACTTCATAATTACTCGGAATAGCTGGTTTTCTCAACCTTACAGACCTTTGTAACACTATTTCTTGTGGCATCAATTGATCATTTATAACTTGAACATCATTAGTTGGCTCTTCAGTAATATATTCAATTGGTGGAGTTAGAACATTAATTTGTTTTTTTGGTATGTTGCGTATCTGTGATGTAATAAGAGGAATAACAATCAGTGGAATCGCATTTGATGTAGTAGTTTCTACTTGACTCTCGTGAATATCCACTTTTCGTGATTCTCAACTACCATTGATTTGACCATTCTCAGTGAACCGATCGTTGTCAGACTCAACTATTCTTGTACTATAATTAAGACAGTAAAATCTGTACCCTTTTGATTTTTCAGGATAGCCGATGAAATAACCACTAACGATTCTCACATCAAGCTTCTTTTCATGTGGATTATACAACCCTACTTTTTTCGAGCCACTCCAAATGTGAAGGTGTCTTAAACTAGGTTTCCTTCCTATCCACAGTTCCTAATGTGAGATCCCACATCGGTTGGGGAGGGGAACGAAGCATGCCTTATAAGGATGTGGATCCCTCTCCCTTGCAGACGTGTTTTCCCTGCCCTAACGCACCGGATCCCATCAGAACTCCGAAGTTAAACGTGCTAGGGCCAGAGCAGTACCAGGAT
>JANZLX010000004.1:7977765-7998472 GCA_025531955.1 Erythroxylum orinocense | reverse complement strand
TAAGTTTTTGTTTAAATTGATGGTTATGATTCGCATATGAGGGATAAAATGAATTGAGGTTATGGAATTGATGAATTCAAAAGGAGAAATTGAATGTGTTTGATTAAAGAATGAAAAAAAATACACCGTTTTGTATTGGTTTAGACCGATTGTCTTATAGTTCCCAATGCGACACGTTTGTTTGTTTAAAAAAGTTTGCGTTCTCGGATGTCGGAATTTTCCCTTAAGTTTGATTGAATTGTTTTGGTTTCTTTGATTATGAGATTTTGTAAATCTGTTCCTTCGATTCCTCGTCCGTTCTTTTGTTACTCGTTTTGCTTTTGGCCCTTTGTTTTCGCTTTGGGCTTTTGTTTTTAGTTTTTTTTCCTTCGATTGGGGTCCGGTTCCAAAATCGGGTCCCAGCAAATGGTCTTCACGCACTTTTAATAGGAAATAATTATTAAATAATTATTAGATTAATTGATTGTGTATTTATGTATGTCTTAGAATTGGTTGCATGATTGTGTATATCCCCTAATTTCTGGGAGACATTCTAAGGATCCTTTCTTATGTATATTTCCTTGTAACTTATTCAAGAAATATTGAATAGAATTATTTAGCTTTTTAATAGTTTATAATCTTAAAGGTAGTTTGGATTGCAAATTAGGTGTTCGATATCATAGTACCTGCATATTATTAGTAATTGGAATTTTTGTAATTTTGTATTTTATATTTAACCGAGACAATCTCAATCATCTTATACAAAGTCTAAAACTTCATTAATTCCAGTTGATTTTTATACATCAGCTAGCTATTTATAGATCCAAACTTTAAAATAAATTGCATACTACTTATATGTATAACAAAGAAACTACTAAGCTAAACAACTTTTTACTAACTATAACTAATATAAAAATACATGACATAACTCAACTCCTGTTGCTAGCACTTCACTTCTTCTAAGCTTCAGCTCCCAACACCTATCTATCTTTTTCTAACTTCTTCTAGCATCATTTAGTAATTGTTGCTTTATACATTCTTCAACCCCCTTAAGTTGGAGCTTGGTGCCAATCATATAACCTTAACTTGAATAATACAATATGTAAAGTGTAGTATTAATGAGAATTAGTAAAAAGCTCAACTAATTGATTTTTGGAAGAAACATAAGAAGGATGAATGAAACCAGCCTTAATATATAATTGTTTAGTCTTTTAATGAAACAATGGATTAGAAGTAATATATAATTTTGTTGATTATCACAATAAAGAGATATAGGAAAGGAAATTGGAATTTTCAAATCTTGTAAAATATAGGTAAACCACTAAAACTCACAAAATGTGACTCCTATTCTCATATATTTAGCTTCAACAAATGATTTTGAGACGGTAAGTTGTTTCTTAGTTTTTTGAGAAAACTAAAGTGGAACTCAGAAAAATATAATAGCCTGTAAGCGACCTTCTTGTAAATGGACAAGCTGCCCAATATGTATCATAATAAGCAATAAGAGTGAATGAGGATGAAACAAAGAAGAAAAATCTATTTGAAAGACAACCTTTAAGGTATTTAAGCACATGTATAACTATTTTATGGAGATGTTTAATAGGGGAATGAACAAATTGACTCAATTGTTGTTGAAGTCTGTAATGTTATGCTCTAATGAATTCCAAGTACTCCAACTAATCTTATATATTTATCTAGTTCTTAAAGTGGAGGAGTATCATCAAAATTGAATTTTTGAATTTTAGGAAGAGAATTTAATTTAGTTTTTGTGTATGTGGGTCCCACATCTGTTAGAAAGTCTAGTGCATATTTTCTCTAACTAATTTACGTTCTTTAAGTTGATCTAACTAGTTCCAAATCCATAAAATATTTAGCTGGTCCTAAATTTTTATGGTGAATTCTTGATGAACTTCTTTGTAGCAATAATATCATATTTTTATGCACATACAAGCAAAACAAAATTTATATAGATAATCAATGCTAAGAAATTATGATCATTTCCTTTGACAAACAAACAATTTTCATAAGCCGAAGGGTGAAATCCATATTAGTGAAATTAATAAGTAAATTCCTAGTTCCATTATCTAAAGCTTGTTGAAACGATAGAATGATCTCTTCAATTTACAAGCTTGACCAAATGTTGCTTTATTATAACTTTGTGGGAGCATCATATAAACTTCTTCATCTAAATAACCATGTAAAAAAGAACTGCTTGTATCTAATTGATGAAGATGTCCTACCTTGGCTATTGTACTGGCTAAGAATGTTCTAATAGTCATCATTTTGGCTTTTCTTTCAACTTGATTATAGTCTTTTGTCACTAATTTTGCCTTATATTTGTCCATATTGTCATAATATTTATGCTTGACTTTGTACACCCATTTACATTATATGGATTTCTTTCCGAGAGGCAATTCAATTAACTCTCATGTCTAATTCTCTTATAAAGCTAGTATTGAAGTGTGTGTGTGTATGTGTACATATATATATATATATATGTGTGTGTGTGTGTGTGTGTGTGTGTATGTATGTATGTATGTATGCACACACACACACACACATCCTTTTTTGATAATATGTCGAGTATTAAAGAACTAAATTCACACACACACACACACACACACACACACATTGAATGATGAAATGTATGGATAAATCTCTGGTGTTTGGGGTGATGATTGATGTTTGCTCACAATAGAAGTTGAAGGCTATATTGATTTTACATTATTTGAGACAAAATCTTATATGAATTAGGGTTGGTGTTTAGACTTTTTCTAGTATAATTTATTTCTAAGTTGGGTATTTGACTTGAAATCTCAAAGTTAATGGGTTTTTATATAACTAATTTTTTTGTGGTAGAGACTTAGGTGGAATAGTATCATCAAGGTTTTAGTCAGGTTGAGGAATTTCAATAGGATTTAGTTAAAGTATATAGGTTATAGGGGTAAACATATCTGAAAAAAGTCATAGGTAAAAAGGAGTAAATTGATCACTTTTTGTAATTGTTTGATAAGATAAAATATGTTCATAGAATATAACATCTCTAAAAGCAAAAATCTTTTTAGATTCCACATCATACAATTTACATGTCTTCTATCCAACAAAGTAGCCGTCAAATATGGCTTTAAAAGCTTTAGGTTCAAATTTGTCCTTGTAAGGAATAATAGTTGAACAAAGACAACTAAAGGTTCTAAGAGAAGAATAATTTGGTCCTTTATGGAAAAGGATATTATAAGGTTTTCTTTAAGAGAGAGAAGAGAAAGGTAGCTTATTAATGAGGCATGTAGTTATAAGAATGACTTCACTGCATAATTTAACACATAAATTTTATCATAACTCTAGTAACTTGCAATGTCTATGCTTCTCTTCATAACCTATATGTTGGGAAGCATATACATAAATTCTCTAATGAATAATACCAAGATTTGACAACAAGTTCTGACAAGAAGTATTAGTGACTTATGCTCTATTCTATATTTTAATGACCTTAACAAACATATAGAATTTAGTTTTTATCAAGTTAAAGAAGTTGTTGATAGTTTTAAGTAGTTTGTTGTTTATATTTGAGAAGAAAATTTCGTATCCTTTTGCTAAAGTTATCTGCTATAGTCAAAATATAATGACCTTCATTGATTAAAGCATACATATAAGGTCTTTATAGATTAACATGAATAAGCTCAAAAATAAAATTGCTTTGAAAAAGTAACCTATTGTACTTGGACAAATGACATATGTTAATGTAATCCTTTCTTATACTCAAATGTTTCATTATATTTATAAAGGGGCATCCTAGTCATTGGTGTTAAGGATTGGTGGTATTTACAAAGTTGGCATAGAGGTTTGCATACAATTTGAAGGTATATTATTTAATAGTTTTTGGGTGATAAGAACTTGAATCAATAATATATAAACTTCCTACCACTTTTCCTACTACAAGCACTTGTTCAATTATTAGGTCTTGTATTATGAAAAAAAATATGATAGAAATCAAAATTTACGAGTAGCAATGGTGAGCTTATTAACAAATAGGAAATTAAACTTGAAAAAAGGTATATTTAGGGAATTAGTCAAGGCTAATTGATTACTCAATTGAACATCATCTATGTGATAAATAAGCTTTGTAAATTGATAGTGGTAGATTGCATAATGTTTTAGTAGGTAGTATAGTATGTGTTTAGTTGGTAAATTGAATGATCAGTGCATATTTAGGTTAGGATTGTGTTATTTAGTTAGATATTTGTGTTTCGAGTATTTTATGGGTTAGAGCATGATATTGAGCTTAAATTTTGTATATTTGAGGTGCCTTGAAGTGTTTGTTAGTGTTTGAGATCAGATATTGAAGAACGAAGAAGATTTGGAAGAAGCCCAGTGGAAGATCCATGCCCATGATCGTGATAGAAGCAAAATTGACAAGCCACGATCGTGTCCTGCGTGATAGCAGATGCGGGTTAGCTTCGAAAACTCTATTCCAGACTTTTTGGGCTCGGATAAAACCTAGATTTTGCCCTAAATAGAAAAACTACAGAAAGGGCAAAGAACCATAATTTTTCGTGTCTCCATTTACCACTTATGAGAGAACACAAGGAAGAGAGAACAAGGAGAGAAGGGGATAGGAGCATCTGCAGCTGTTGTCCAACTACTCAAACTCAACCATTTTAAGTTCTTTCTTACTTTCTCTTGTTTATTTACTTCATCTTGATGTATGAATTGGGTTTGAGAATGTTGAACATGTTATTAATGATGTTCTAAACTCCTTTAGGGTTTTGTTCTTGAATCAATGTTAATGTGATTTCTTTTGGTGTTAATTCATTAGGTATTGTGATTATTTGTTATATTTGTATGCTTTGGTAAGAAATCGAGAGAGAGAACCGATAGCAAAATGATTAGATTAGGTAATGAGAGTTAAACAATCTAATAAATTACACAAATAATCAAATCAGTAATTTATACGAAGAGAGATCTCGTGTGAAGACCTGATAGTCTATTAGACAACTTAAAATCTAATTGGATGTGTGGCCTTTTTGTTAATTGAGATATTGCAAATTCTATAATTCAATTAGAGTGTATGATTTAGGGTTTAATGATTATAACCTGAGAGAGAGTAATCCACCCTTTGAAAGTCTAGGACTGATACTGAGTTAACTCAAAAGTAATGATGTTAGCATTTGATAATAGGATAAATCCCCCTTCTTATAATTCTTTGTTCTTGTCTTATTGCGATATCTCAATTGTTAAGTGGTTGTTCTCCATTTTGATTTACTTTTGATAATTGCGAAATTTTATTTTCATTTAACCCTTACTTGATAGTTTAATTTTCTGTTTATCTATATTTTCATTTAAATCACGTTTTTACAACCTTAGACAAAGTTATGATTCAATTAGTTCACTAATTCCTCGTGGGATCGACACCTCAACTATTACGCTTCTGACCCATGTAATTGCAGTATTTTAAAGGCTATAAATAGTAAAGCTTACCACTCCAACAAGTTTTTAGCGTTGTTGTCGGAGAATTAGCTAGGATTAGTTGAATTATTTTAGTTTAAGAAATTTTTGCCTCTCTTGTGTCTGTGCAATTGCATGAACACAAGAATCACTAAGAGTTTAAGTAGGATCATCAAAATTCTAACACTTGACAGCACCCAATTGGAAGGAGCAATTCGACGAATACATTGCCAAAAAGAAGAAATTAAAGAAACAATGGCAGAAGAATACAATCAAAGAGACCAATAGTGAAATTTGATGGATTTCCCGAGACTGAGATTTAATGCTACAAACTAATGCATCACTCAACCACTGGTGTAAGCAACCTCATTCGAGATTTAACTAGCTTTGTTGAACATGCTGCAAACCAATGTACAATTTTACGGGTTAACTAATAAGGATCCTAACGCTCATTTAGTGAATTTTTTGCAAATATTTGATACTTTGCAATATTAAAGGATGTTGGAAGATGCTGTAAGGATAAGGCACTTTCCCTTCACATTATGGGATCACGCTAAGGTATGGTATCGTTCTTTAAAACCTGAAAAGGTCACAACTTGAGAGTAGTTGGTGTGTGCATTTTTAGATAGGTACTTCCCCTTCACAAAGATAACAAGGATAATAAAGGAAATTGTGAATTTTCAAGAAAACAGGAAGGAGTCATTATACGAAGCATGGGAGCGTGATAAGGATTTGCAAAGGAGATGTCCTCACTATAATCTACCAAAGGAATTTCTTTTGCAAAAATTTTATTCTGGAGTCAATCCACCCATGAGAGGCACCATAGATGCAGCTTCTGGAGGTTCTCTTATGCGAAAGACAGTTGAGGAAGCGAAGGAATTGTTGGAAGAGATGGCAAGTAACAACTGTTTTTGGTCGTTAGACAAAATTAGACAATAATCAACTTTCCTAAATCATAACGAAGTCTTTGCTGTTGATTCAATAACAACAATGTAAGCTAAGATTGACAATTTGACAAGACAACTTAACAGCATATAAGCCTCTTCATCAGTTCTCATCAAAGTAATTCAACATAGATGTGAATTATGCGAGAAAAATAACCATTTTACCGTTGATTGTTTTTAACGAAAAATGACAAGATGAAGCAATTCAACTACTCGGACACACAATTTGGTCAAGAATGAGGAAACAACATTTATTCTAACAATTACTATCCTGAGTGAAAAAACCAGCCAAAATTTTTTGATCAAACAATGCAGCAGGTCAATTCCAACCTCAAGAGCCACCTGAATTCCAACAGGAAAAACCCATTTCTACGAACTCTAAGTTGGACAAAATCTTGAACAAGCTCATGAACATAAATGAAGCTCATAAGAGACTTGAAGATAAATTCGAGCAAGAAACTAGAAACCATGATTCTTCAATTCAAAAATTAGAGGTTTAAATGAGTCAATTGGCAAATGCATTATCTACAAGAAGTGTGGGGAATCTCTTAAAGCAATAATGAAGCAAACCTAAGGGAGCAACTCAAAGCAATCACATTTAGAAGTGGGAAGGAATTTAAGCAATCAGTAGAGACACAAGCTGTGCCACACCCAGTAAAAAAGAAGAAAGACGTAGACATGAGTGGGTATCCTCCTTGCGTTGACCCTTCGCCATATCCACCCAAGATCTCGTACCCTCAACGATTACAAAAGAATAAGTTGGATTCACAATTTGCAAAGTTCATGGAGAAATTAAAGACTTTGCAAATTAATCTATTTGTTATTGAGGCATTTGAACATTTGCCCAAATATGCCAAATTCCTGGAGACATTTTAACAAAGAAGCAGTCTTGGGAAGATAATCAAATAGTAGCGCTAAACAAAAGCTATAGCCCTATTATCACTAGTCACGTGGCTTCTAAGTTGAAGGATTCTAGAAGCTTCACAAAACCCTGTGTGTTGGTGAGTTAGAATTCGCTAAATGTTTATACAACCTAGTTGCAAATAAAAACCTTATGCCTTTGTTGACCTTTAGAAAATTGGGGCTCTACAATGTGAAACCAACTCTGATGCTTATTCAGTTGGCAGATTGATCAATAAAGAAACCATTTGGCGTGGTGGAAGATGTTATGGTAAAGGCAGACAAGTTCATTATTCCTGTAGATTTCTTCATATAAGATTTCAAAGAGGATAAGAACTATCCATTAATTCTTGGAAGACCATTCATGAGCATTGGAAAAGCACTGATAGATGTTTATGACAAAGTGCTCCTTCATATTAGTGATGAGCATATGGAGTTCATTATGAACAAAGACTTGAACAATTCGAAAGAAAGTAGCTCTTGTATGAAAGTAGATATAATGGATGAGTATATCAGAGTGCAAGAGAAAGGCTACTTTGTAGAAGTAAGCTATGAGGAACAGGTGACAATGGATATATAGTTTGAGGAATATTAGAAGTTTCTGTTTTAGAAGTTGAAGCAAAAGAGTGGACAATGATGATTGTAGAAGAAGACGAGTAATTCACCGTCTTACAACACAAACTGTTTAATTCGACTAAAGATTCATAGGATTTCATTATTCCCTATGTTACTGACAATTTGTTAGTAAAAAGGACATTACTGAACTTAATTAATTTTCTCAATTTTATCAATGTTGTTCTTTTGGTTATCCTCCAATATGTAGCTTATTTACAAGCTACGAAGTTGAAATTGAACAATACGGGTGGAAGCAAACCACTCATAATTGATCCCGGTTGAGTTCCAAAGGATACAAGGTAAAGCTAATGACCATAACTTAGCACGTTTGGTAGTTAGATTGAAATTATTACATAGTTAGATTTGTTTTACATTTTTAAAATATGTTTTTAATGATTTGGAATGGTTTGGATTGCTAATTCTCTTATTCCTTTTAAAGCAATTATAAGATAGGGCAATAATCTTGGGCATCAAGTCCATTTGGTCTCCAACAACATCACCATCACCACCTCAATCACTATGATAGGTTCTTATGCCTAACTCTTATATTTTTGTTTTTGTCTTTACTTTGTTCTTATGTTTTTGTATTATTTTATTTTGATTCCCATCTTGTATGTTATTTGTCCTTCTCACATTAAGAACAATGTTTTGTCCAAGTGTGAGTAGGGTTGCATTATGTGCATTATATTTTATATTTTGAGTATGAATTTTGCATATTATATGTTAGTATTGTTTAGGTTTGCATAGTGTGATTTATGTGAATGTGTCAATGGTTAGGGCTTAATAGAATCGATTTAGCTTTGAAAATAGTCTTTTAGGTTATGAAGATTTATTAGCTTGTAAAATTAGTGTTCTAGGTTGTTTCAGCTAAATATGCATGTTAATTAGGATATGATATTGGTTCATTCACTCTAAGAATTTACCACATTCATTTATAATTTTAGGCCAATCGAATAAGTAGTCGTTAGTATATTTTCATGAGAATGATTAATTTAAGAAATTATGTAGGCAAGAAAATATACTAAAAAAATGTGTAATTCTTAAACAAATAACTATTCTGCTAGACTTTTTTTGAAACAAATCAGGTTATAAATAGAGTTACTAACCAGTTGAGAATGTGGTGTAGCTGAGTAACCGGGGAGCACTCATCACAAATGTTAACGTCCGTGTCAAAAGACTATAATGACATTCTAACAAAGCCACTTAAAAAAACATGACCTAGTTGAGTAACCAGGGTACATTCATCACAAATGTTTGCCTTCACGTCAAAATGCTAGGTTCATGCTAATAAAATTTAAAAGATAGATTGTTGTTTAATAAATCCTACTGATCTTGTGAATAGCATGATTTCTTATAGAAAAGCCATTTAAGGATAGTTACAATTTTGATTGACCAAATAATTATCAATGTGTGTGTGTAAGTGATAGGAGTGAATAAGTTTGACATTAAGGTCTTGATTAGTATGAATATTTAGTCCGAAGCACTTAGACACATATTTCACAAGTTAATAAGTGAGAATTTGAAGGATCATGCTTGTAGTTAAATTTGTTTGGTGAAGTTTAATGTCATTGACTCATTATTGCATATGTGTGTGTTTTGTTGTTAATTGTGCTTGTTGTTTGTGTTTTGCTTGTTTTGTCTTTGATTAAGGGCAAGCCAAAGTTTAATTGTGGGGATGTTGATAGTGGTAGATTTCATAACGTTTTAGTAGGTAGATTAGTATGTGTTTAGCTATTAAATTGAATGATTAGTGCATGTTTAGGTTAGGATTGTGTTATTTAGTTAGAGATTTTTGTTTTGAGTGTCTTATAGGTTAGAACATGCTATTGAGCTTAAATTTTATGTATTTGAGGTATTTTGATGTGTTTGTTAGTGTTTGAGATCAAATATCGAAGAACGAAGAAGATTTGGAGGAAGCCTGGTGGAAGATCCAAGCAAAATTGGCAGGCCACGATCATGGCCTGGGGTGCCATGATTGTGGCCTGCAAGAAAGCAAACGCGAATCAGCTTCCAAAACTCAACTTTGCGGGTTACCTTAAATAGAAAAGATTGCAGAGAGGGCAAAGAACCCTAATTTTTTGTACCTCCGTTTGCCACTTGAGAGAGAACATAACGGAGAGAGAAGAAAGGGAGAGGAGCATCTGCAGTTGTTGTCCAACCACTCCAACTCAACCATTTCAAGTTCCTTCCTACTTTCTTTTGTTTATTTATTTCATTTTGATGTATAACTTGGGTTTGAGAATGTTGAACATGTTGTTAATGACATTCTAAACTCCTTTAGGGATTTGTTCTTGAATCGATGTTAATGTGATTTCTTTTGATGTTAATACATTGCGTATTGTGATTATTTGTTGTATTTGCATGCTTTGGTAACAAATCGAGAGAGTAAACTGATAGCAAAACGATTAGATTGGGTAATGAGAGCTAAATAATAACAATATAATAGCTTACATAAATAATCAAATCTGTAATTTATACGAAATGAGATCTCGTATGCAGACCCGATAGTCTATTAGAGGGCTTAAGATCTAATTGGATGTGTGGGCTTTTTGATAATTAAGAGATTGTAAATTTCATAATTCAATAAGGACTTATGATTTAGGGTTTAATGATTATAACTCGAGAGAAAGAAATCCAGCCTTCGAAAGTCTAAGACCGATTCTAAGTTAACTCAAAAGTAATCATGTTAGCATTTGATGATAGGATAAATCCCCGTTCTCATAATTCTTTGATCTTGTCTTGTTGTGATATCTCAACTATTAAGTGGTTGTGCTCTATTTTGATTTACTTCCGTTAATTTTAGAATTTTATTTTCATTCAACCCCTACTTGATTATTTAATTTTCTATTTATCTTTATTTTCATTTAAACCCCGTTTTTACAACCTTAGACAAAGTTAAGATTCAATTAGTTCACTAATTCCTTATAGGATCGACATCTCAACTACAAAGCTTACGACCCGTGCACTTGCGATATTTTAAGGGCTATAAATAGTAAAGTTTGCCACTAAGTGGAAAAGTGTAAAAAGAACAGTTTTTCATCAATTTTAGGTCTATGCATATGTAGTTAGAGGCTCATGTATCAACTATATAAGAACTAAATTCAATTAATTCAAGAGAACTAAGAATGTGGTTAAGAGCAATACCTTCAAAATCTTTAAAGTGTGGAAAATTAATTGCATGTCTTTTAGCTTCTGCATTCCCTTTGTCCTTGAAGAATTTGTCAATCTGTATCATAATTGACATGTTAGACTTCCAATCCCATGATGATTTAACTCCATTCACTTCATCTACATCATTAGCCCTATTCATAATTGACTCTTTTTCCTTCTTTGCCTTTCTCCTTCAACTCCTTTCACCATTATGGATAACCATGAAATTTAAATTGGGTGTACCTTTGTGTGATTGTTCATATTGTAATAATCACAAAGTAATTTTGATTTGTCAATAGATTCTCTCTTCTTTATTGTACCTTAACTTGCTCTTGTTCCCTCCTTTTTACCTCCTTGTGCTTTAATCATCATTGCACTCTTCATATTTGTGAAATTTTCATTTATTTTTTTTATTTCTCAACCCACAAAACCATGAAATATACCTTTTTTATACTAAGCAATGGGTCCATAACTAGAATTTGATTATAGCTTGCTATTGGACTCAAGATATGCTATTTGCTTCCCTGCTCTACAGTCACATTGAGGGAGTGGTGTCAAGCAAGTCAATTTATCCCAATATTATTTCTTCATCTTCTTAAAGTACTTAATCAGAAATATATTGCTTTAAGATATTGAACTTATCTCACTTTGAATCTAACATAAAAATGGTCCATTACATTCCCTATACCTCTCTTCCAATTCCTTCCATAAATCTTTAATAGGAGTTGTATATAGAATGGCTTTAACAATATCTTTTGAAATTAAATTCAGAATCCGAGAGGTTACTATGCAATCTACTTTGCACAAATGCTTAAACTCTAGCGAGTCATTTTACAACTTCTCACACCTTCCTTATATGAATGGTGCTTCAACTTTGCTCCCAATGTTATCCTTATAGCTCTATTCCATAATAAATAGTTGCTTACATTCAACTGAATAATGATCAGGATCATTCCATGATGATCACATCTTCAGTGTTGCAATGGATTCCCGTCATCATTTGCTCCCTTTTTTTCTCAATTATGTTATGCAGTCCTCTTAAATCTTTCACAATTAGCAAGAAAGATCAATCTCCGCTTGACTTTTATAAAAGATAATTAAAATAATCAAGCAAAAACAAGAAGAATTCTTCATAGGATCTCTTCACTCTGATACTACGAAGAAAGTCTTTAAAAGTGCATTAATTCCAATTGACTTTTATACGATAACTAGTTGTTTATAGATCCAACTCTAAAACAAGTGACATATTAGTTATATGTATATTAGAAAACTACTAAGTTTAATAAATTGTAATTAACTATAACTGACATAAATGCACATGACATAACCCAGCTCTAGCTCCTAACACTTTATTCTTCTAACTTCTTTAAGCTGCATCTAGTAATCGTTGCTTTATTTATTCTTTAAATCTAGTTCAATCTCTAGCCCAATATACAGCCATCAGTACTTTTAAATTGGGCTTGAACCCTAAAATTATAAACTATAACCCTAAGCACACCCAGTAAATTTACTTACCTATGATAATAAGGAAAAAAAAAAGCAAACTAAGAGAGTCATTATCAAT
Source organism: Erythroxylum orinocense (assembly GCA_025531955.1). Lineage (NCBI taxonomy): Eukaryota > Viridiplantae > Streptophyta > Magnoliopsida > Malpighiales > Erythroxylaceae > Erythroxylum > Erythroxylum orinocense. Next base: position 7,985,878 of record JANZLX010000004.1, on the reverse strand, counting down.
GTGTGGTTAAATCTTAAGAATTTTGTAGAGTTTCTATTTAAAGAGATTGACTTGAAAGTGATGGAAAAGTGAAATTTGTATCATATCATTGTAGCAATAAAAAAAATGTTTTTATAGACTTAAAAATAACAATAGGGTAGAATCAAAGAGCTAATAATGTGTGAGAAATTATCTCTATTATCATGTATCAAAATAAAAAAATATTTACTCAAAATAAATATATTTTATGTAAAAAGATTAAAATCTGAATCTTAGAAATTCTTTTATAAAAATCGCTTTAACTATTTTACACCTGGATTAAAATCATGAGCTTAAACATGTAATTTGAAAACAAAAAAGATCAAACCAAATAAAAAAGTAGGAAAATTCAGGTAGGCTTGCATTAAATTTAATCGTTGAAAACAGACGAAAGCAGGCATGGAATCTAAGTTAGTATAGCAAAATTGGTAGAATCAGGTGACTTATTCCAATCCATATATTTATTAGATTCATGTGGACATGTGAATTCAGTAGCCTTTTTGCCAGAAACAGAGAACCATGTGAACTCCATCTTTTCAAAGCAACTATGCTATGCTAACCCTGACTGTTAAGTTTGGTCACCTGACACAGAAAACCATTAAAGCTTCTCATGTACGGCCCATTCTCCAGTCAACATTATACGAGCTTTCCTGACTTGTGCTGCATTCCTGAACCCTGTACTGTTCAACAGTGGTTATTAATAATTCGTTTGGTGTGTAGTGAGAATTTGGATGATAATGTGAAGCCAAGTTTAGTTCAATTAGCATGTCTCTTCCTAGTATGAATCCCTCATGCTTTCGCTTTAACGGGGAACGTTTCGATGGTCTTATCTGATTTCCTATGCGTAGCAAAGTTTCCCATATACTCATTACACCAATCTCATCTTCCAAAAATCGCAAATTCATGAGAAGCTCACCTGTTCACGTGTTTTTCACTGTTCGATAACCTAAATATTCAGCTCGCAACTTCCCCTCTCAAGACCTTTTATCGCTTTTCACCAGCCACTTGCTTTTCTACCAAAAAGACCTCTTATTAATTAAACCATTCCCTTTAAAGCATACCTCAAATTTCACAATGAAAACCAGCTCACATCCTCTAACTTCCGCAATCTTTGATGTACAAAACAGTATCCGTAAGTAATCCTTCTTAAACCAAACACAGTGATGCAAGCTGTCAGCATTTTCTCTGTTTTGTTCTTCCTTTCCTGCCTACCAGATGCTACTTTCAGTGTCTCCGACAACAGAGAAACTTATGTTCGAGAAGCTTGCAGCGTAACTAGGTATCAGGATCTCTGCGTCCACTCACTCTCGTCATTTTCGCAAACCGCTAAAAGAAACCCCAGCAAGTGGGCTCGGGCTGGGGTCTCGGTCACACTCGGCGTGGCCAAGAACACCAGTCAGTACCTGTACAAGTTGCAGACGCACAAAGTAATGAAAGGCAGAGACAAGCTGGCTCTTTCAGATTGTGTCGAGCTGTTCCAAGACGCCATAGATGAACTTCATAAATCCCTTGGCGTGCTCAGAAACTTGGACCCTTCCAAGTTCGCTGATCAAATTGAGGATGTAAATACATGGTTAAGCGCTGTACTTACCGACCAAGACAGTTGCTTGGATGGCATCCAGAGTCGAAGGAGCAGACAGCTGCAAATCCTACGAAATCGGGTTCTAACAGCCACTTATTTCTCGAGCAATGCACTGGCTCTTGTGAACAGGCTCGCTTCCACTGGCTTGCAAAGGGTTTCCGGTCCATAACTGCGACAAGAACGAGGAGGAAATTTCCGCCAATGGAATGGGAATGAAATCACAATAATGAAAGCCAGTCCAAGCTTGTCAATATATCAACTTGTTATTTTGTTTGGTGGTGGTTAAGGCTAACGTCTCCAGATTTAAACTCTTCAAAATCCATCTCCTCAAGCTTTTCTTTGCCCTGTATAGCTCCCTAACTTCTCCCGTTTCGTTTGAGTGAATGTAATAATCCTCTCACGTTATCCCTTCTCATGTTCTATTATGTTAATACACACATCTACATGATAACATAAATAATTATGATTCCGACGTGATAATGAATACTAATAAATAATTGGAGTTTTAATTAATCTTTTCTACACAAATAGAAACATCTAATTTTATATTTAAAAACTTTTTTTCCAAAAATGTAAAAATGTGAAATTGAAATTTTATATAAATTAAATTAAAAATTAAAATCAAAATCGTCTACAAATTAATTTGCTAAATGGGTTTGTTTTGGAGCTTTAACTCAAAAACAAATTATAGAAATGTATGAACTTGTCCATTTTAACTTGATGTAGTAAAAAAGTTGTTTTCGAATTATTAACAATAAAAATATAATTAAATATTACTAATTAAATCATTTTATAAAATAAAAAATGAAACCGAAACCGAAGCTCTCAATTTCCACCGTAATTTTGTTCCTTTTATTTTTCTGATAAATGAAAACAGTTGTAATGCTCAAAGGCCCAACTAAGTGCCTTGTCACTGCCTAGAGAAGCAGATTTTGGGCTACAGGCCTACAGTTACTCAAATCTAGCCCATCACTTTCTTAGACGAACCTCAAATTTCTTTCACTAAAGACAAAAAAAAAAGGTAGTTGAATCAAATGCAACTATTTAAGATAAATGGATTCAATTAACATCCCCATCTGTTTGAAAACCGACCCTAAAAATGATGGATGCATGATTTTCACGATTTCTTCCGTTTACGAGATGATTGCGGCGGTTGCCTAGCCTGTTTGGACTTGGACGTTACATTACACCATCCCTCCGTCGTGTCAACAATTTTTAAATCACCCCATGCATGCTGAAGGAGAGGCTACCTCAATGAGTGGTTGTCGGTTTCGCCTGTCGCAATTCGCTATTGCTATTGCTATTCAAAATTCTCAATTCCTGAATTGACGGGAAAGGAATTCTTCAGATCAGGCAACCTTCGGGTCTTCGTCAAAAACTTAATTCCAAAGTACCTTCTGGTATGAATTTGGAAAGGTCGCGTTTTTTATTTCAGTCCAAGTGGCGAGACATGCAAGAGCACGACAGGGAACAGACCTTTCCCCGTTTTAATTTAAAATTCATGTGAAATTTCAGCTTTAGGATTTTCCATGCTCAGACGGTGACGTCGTAAGTAACGCAGTCGTGCCTTACTAAAAACGTGGTAAAAGCCGTTAGTACAGGTCAGGCGGCGCGTGGAAGTAGAAGATTGGATGTTGCCTTCTGACAGGTACAAGCCCTGTTTCGGTGGGTCCCAGAATGTCGGATTTTACCCAGTCCCTCCTTCCTTGGAACAGATTACACATGGGCGTGGCTTCCACTGTAAGTTTAACGGTGTTCGTTAAACGTAAATCACAGCTGGGGATAGGGTCCTTTCCGTACAAACGTTCATCCACTGTCCCTCTCTCTCTCTCTCTTATCTTTTCTTTTCGTTTTTTATAATGAGAGTTTACTTTAATGTGAAAGTAAGGTATAAGTTAATTTATATTATTGGTATGAACTGAAACAATTAATTAACAATATGTCACTATTGTATAGTAGTAGGCCCTTCAACCCTCTTCCACTTAATTGAGTGAAACGGGACTACTTAAGTTATCTACCACCAATAATACGGAAACGTTTTAGTAATAACCGTTTTTGTCTCCACTTTGATTTGATCTTTTGGGAATTTTCTGAAAAAACATAACAATAATTTAGATTTTCTCATCAATTAATCCAAGATGCGAGGCCTTGAAGTAAATTCTTTAAACATTTCCCCAAAAATACATAAGAGAACTTGAGTGGCTCCCTTAATTGGACCATTCCTTTTCTTCTTTCTAATCATGTCAATATCATGAATTGACCGAATTGTATTCAAGCTACACCTAACGTCAATTATTTCCTCACATTTTTAATATAAAATTCAAATCTAATAAAATGAAAATATGGGTAAGGTAAGGAATTGAAGTCGGGACGTTTAGCATAAGGTGAGAAAAATAACTTGATTGTCAAGTTTGGAGTTGCGATCCATGGTTGTGCCCACCATTTAGATTCATGGTACGACATCATTTTCGTAGCACCGAACGAGGCTACAATAGCAATAAAATAATAATCATGATACGATGAATGATTTCGACATCGTTTAGATTAATAATGTTCTAAAAAATAACATCAATAGGGACAATCAATTCTAACAGCTGGCAAGAAAGATGTGCATGTTTGATATGGTACGTGTGACCTATTTTTTTTCATACATTTTAATTGATTAAAGTATGGGATTGATACCTGATAGTGAACATAAGTAGTTAATAACAACAATACCGACCGAAGGAAATTTGATATCTCAAAAATTGAAATGATGTTTTCAGCAAACAATTTTTTTATACAAATTTCCAGTTGGATGTTGGTGGTAATGTTTGCATGAGGAAAAGTTTTTCACAAACAATGCCGGTTTACGTGTTTGAATTGAAGGAGCGTCAAAGTCACTCAAAGATATTACCCCCAATTTGCGTTTTGAGTACCAATCGCGGGACTCCTTGACCTTTCCAAGGCATGTTTTATAAGTCTATGTTAGTGGAACTTGGAACAAAAATAGTGCCTAACCTCCACGAAAATTACACTTTGCCCTTTACTTCCCCACAAAGCCACATCCCCACGTGAACATGTAGTCATATGATTTGCTAACATTCATCATGGCCTAAACTTGGGTAGGGGTACCAACATTAAAGATAAAAAAGTTACTCATCAGTTGCACTACACATGGCTCCGAGTAATTAAGCTCTGGCAAGAAATTAAACAATGTTAATACGTGAGCTGTTTTTAAGGAATACATTTAATTAAGAAGCATGTCAATTTCATAGGTTAAGAATTTAAATAAACGCCAATTATTTGTCGTTTCCTGGTTGTCTAGACATGAAAAGGAAGATGAACCACAAACAAAGGTCAAACCCACACCAATCGCTTGCCTGTTTCGTGGTAGTTTAGACATTGAACGGCATACAAGAAACCTTCAAAGATCAAACCTTAATGATACAAGTCATAAACGACTCTTTTTGAACTCCAATGTATAAATTTTCTTGTAAACCATTGTCTTTAACCCAATGTAGGATAAATCCCTATATTTTAATTTTGAAATGTAGAAACCTTTGTGTTAGCGATTTTGGAACCAAGCCCCACCAGCAGTGTTTTGAAACCTAGATCGGACATCGAATCGGAAGTTTTATTAGTCACCGGTTTAATCGGCTCGACTGGTTGGTAGTTGAACCGGTGTAACGTCATAATTATGCAATAATTATATTTAATTATATATAATATTAATAATATTAAAAAATACAAAATATACCAAATAATATTAAAAAATAAAAAATTTATTAAACCAATGATTGGATCGATCGAATCGGACCGATTTTCACTGGTTCAATTGAGAACTAATTTTTAAAAGTAAATTAAATTGAATAGTCGACTAATTATCGGTCAAATCGATCAAACTGACTGGTTCGATCTGATTTTTAAAACTATGCCCAGCAGTTTCTTCTATCACAATCATTTGCGTTGAGCACTAATACCAAAAATAACCTTTAACATTTGAAAATTGGAACAATGTCCCAAAATTATTAACTATATTAATTAAAATTGTCCACCAGTGCATATCACATAAGATCATCTGCTAACATAACAACTGACGTGTATTTAAATAATATTTTATATCTTAAAATTAATTAATAAAACATTTTCAATTTACATTTAATTAAAAATATGAAAAAGGGTTAATTTTCTCCAAAGTCCCTAACTAGTCTAAAATCATTATTGTAAATTTTAATTTATTATATAAAATGAATTCAATATTAATAACCTGAGGGCTGTTTGTTTCTTCTTTTTTTTCTTCTATTTTTTTATTGTGATTTTTATAAAAAGAGAAACAACTCACTAAAACATGTTTGTCTATAGCCTATAGCAATTTCTTGTTTATGAAAATTGAAAAACCACATCAATTTTATAGAAACAAGAGAATAATACTTTTATATATTTTCACAATAGGTTTTCTTGGCAAAAAACAACAAATTCCTGTTTTTATTTTTTTGCCCCCTCTTATTTTCTTTGGCAAACGCATCTTGAAACCTACTTCTCTCTTATCTCTTTCACAACTATTTTGTTGTCATGATCATTGATTGCCCCATCTCATACTTTCTACTAGCATTACAGTTCTCTACCTAGACTCTTTCATTCTTGGAAGAATCGACCCTTCGCATTAACTCTCCCATCTTTTCTGCGTCTGCTGAATCGCCATCGGCTATCCGAATTGGGGAAAATTTTTGCAACATCGTGAAAGGTGGAGGTTTTTGCAACATCGTGAAAGGCTGAGGACAGGCTCATAACGACGCACGTGTATCCCCTCAATTTTTGTCTTTAACTTGTAACGCCCAAACGACGTTGCTTAGCTTAAGGCTTTTTGTTTCGTTTCTAGTCTCCAGCGCCCAAATTGTTAGGCTTTTCCATGTTGGACCTCTTTGTTACTTTACTTCTTTCAATGAAGTTTTTTTTAATTAAAAAAAAACTATTTTGTTGTCCCAAACTCCTCTCTTCTCTCTCATATGCTTCTTTTTTCTTTTCGACTTTTGCATTTGCATAATGTAAGATTATTTTGGGTTAGTTATTCTTCTTCAAATCTTATTGATGAGTTTTTCCCTTTTCTATTGTTGCAGAAAACGATTGATTTTGGGTTTTTCACGACGTGAGTTTTTGAAAAATAATTTATTATTTTTCTAATTCTACCGAAAATTTGTTTTCATTGGTTCGCATCTCATTTCTGATTTTTAAGGTTAGTTGTCTTTTTAGTTTCTTGTTTTCCACCCATTTCTGACTTTTCATTTGTGAGATGTTTATGAATATAATGTTATTGTTCATGTAAAAAGCTGGGTTACATGCCTGGTTTAAATGGATCGATAAGAATTTATTTAATTAGTGTTAAGACATCGGCAAAAAGGAATATATGATAAAGAGGTTGTAGCAAAAAAGAGAAGCGAGAGTTGAGATTTTTGGAGCTTATAGTGAGATTGAAAACAACAAAGACTTGGGAGCTCATGAGATTGAAGCAGTGGATATGAACTATAAAAATAATAGTTGGAGAAAGTCAATTAATGAGGGATGTAGCAATGCCAAATATCATAGGTGTAAAAAGAGCATGAGAATGATAAACTAATATGTTTACAATGGTTTTCTGCAACCCTAAACAAATAGTACTTTGTTTGGAAAGGAATTGAGACTATCTAGGATGTAAAGACAAAAATTCATTCTCAACCTTTCTTATAGTTATAGGTCTGATTAATAGTTCAGTAGCTTTTGTAGACTTTTCATCCTTGATAATATGCCTTATGAGAATAACAGATGAAACTATATCTGTTGTAAATAATGAGCAATCTTTTAGGGACTACCACTTACACACTTTAATTTAGTTTACTTATCCATACTTTTAAGGATATCAATGCAATCTTTGTAGCTGTTATTTTTTCCCGGACTACTTTCATAATACACACAAATTCTCTTGAACTTGGATTTTTCATTTCGATCTCCATCTCTATCTGGATCACAAATAGGGACGGATTTAGATTTTTTTTTGAGTGGGGACAAAATATTTAAAGTGCTCTTATATTATTGAATTCTTTTGAGTTGGAACAAAATATTTAAAGTACTCTTATATTACTGAATTAAATTAATGAGGTAAAATTTTATTTTATTTTATGGGATCAAAACTTAAAATAATAATATTTTTATATGAAATTTTTTGGAGGCAGTGGAGGCAAGTGCCCGTACTTGCCTCCAATGTGCATCTGTCCCTGCTCCCTAATCACAAACCAAGAGCATATCTTCAATTTGTTTAAGTGGCCCACCAAAGCAAGAGCATAACATGGTGCTCTCTCCTTCTATATAACTACGTCATTGTTTCTAAGAGGTCCTTGGTTAATACGTTTGGAAAGGAGTTAACAAGTAAGGAATAAAAAGTGAGTGATTAGTTGTTAATTATCACTATAGAAGCAATAATTTGATATCTCTCTTTTGGGAAATCCTTCATACCCTCCATTTAGTACATTCCTGTAACTTATTCCTTAGTAGTGAATT
>JANZLX010000004.1:7954177-7964352 GCA_025531955.1 Erythroxylum orinocense | reverse complement strand
TGACTTTTGCTTCTTCTAATTCCAAATCCCACTTGCTTGGCATAAGTTAAATAACATTGATAAGCATCTTCTTCTGTCTCGAAGTGCATGCTAATTTTTGGTACTAACTCTCCTCCAACTAAATTTTTTCCGCTCATATGAGAACTCTCGTTCCGACAAACATTATCATTGTTACGTTGCTCGTTATCACTTTCATAACTTAAACGGCGGTATGACGTCGATGTACCTTCCATTTTCACACCTGTGAAATAAAAAAAGCAGCACCATTATGTTCACATTAAGTTGATCAGATAACAAAAAACCTCCTTTTACAACAGCGTATCATGTTTGATTTCTTAACCCTTTGATGTCTTATCTCATTCTTGTATCAGAGAAGTGTACGAGTGTATTCATGCTAAGTTGTTGCCATTATAGACGACAAATGATACCCTGCTGTCTTTAACATTAACTACACCTGAATACAAGGTTCACATTAACTACACCTTAATACAAGGTTCACATTAAATACAAGGTTCACAAGTGTAAAAGGTTCACATTAACTACACCTGAAAGCTTACCAACTCAGTCATTTATTCATTAATTATAATTGATGTCTACTATAGCGTAAACTCTCCCAAAAAAGTAAGAAACCATTATTATTCACCAACAATTACGACTGCCATCAACCATATAACACAAGCAACTCAACCATCACATATTAATTACCACTAACGTTATGTCAAACCACTATTTATTAACACAAACATTCCAGATATATGACATTGAATACCAAAACGTAAAATAGAAACATAGAAGTTATATGAAAACCACAACATAAATCACTGCAACTCTGCGGTTAACAAGCAGCTTGTAAAAAAACAATATAAAAATACAGTCATTTTCCAAGGTTCTGCACAACATAAAGTAATGGTTTTAAAATTTTTCACCTGAGAAGGAGATGAAAGCTATAAAAGGTGTCTGTAAAAATCGCAGGTTGGTGGAGACAAAGCTCTGTTTTTTCCCATGAACAGTAAATAAGTTTCTACAAATTATATAACCAAATTACTTCATTGGCGGGAATTGTTTGTGAGCATTTATTTGGAAATGACAAGGCTTTGCATCTCATCATTATTGTTAATTAATGCCTACAGAATTTATTAATATTCTATATGTTTATTCATTTTCGTTTTAATTGCTTAATATAATGTAATGAAAGACTTTGTTCATTTCAGTATAATTCAATAATTATAAGAAGTAATTGAATTATATTATTGAATTACATAAATAACAACTGCAAATAATAATACCGAATTTAATAATGTTATGACTAATAATAGACATTTGTAATTCAAATAATAAATTTATTAATCATAAGTAATATACTAAAGTACAAACCTAATCATAATTATCACATAAATACAATAATTACCATTTATACATTATATGCTTATTATAACAAGGACATTTACATTATTAATATCAATAAATAAAAGCAAACTAACTTAATGAAACTAAATCCATTAAATAATAAAAAGGAAATGAAATTAATATTATTAATTCTAATAATAAAAAATAAAAGGATAATAATAATAATAATAATAATAATAATAATAATAATAATAATATTCATAATCATGTTAATAATAATAATAATAATAATAATAATAATAATAATACTAACAAAAATCATAATAAGGAAAATACTAATAATAATAACAATAATAGAATTAATTCTAATAAATAATAAAATATCAATCAGTAATAAGAATAAGAATAATAGTAATAATAATCATAACAACAATAATAATAAGGATAATAAGAATAATAATAATAATGACTATGAATTTTATCTTATTAACAAAAATAAATTAAAGCAGAAAACATGAAATAATAATAACAATTCAAACGTTAAAGAAGAAAAGTCAGGAAATTGGCTTTTCTTCTTTAACGTTTGAATTGTTAATTTGTTATTATTATTTAATGTGCTAGGCTCGCGAGGTATTGATATTAAATTTTTTTAATGTCATTATTTATCTATGGATTTATAATAATAATAATATTCATATAAATAATAATCATAATAAGAATAATTTAAATAATAGTTATTATAAATTATATAATAAAAATAATAAAAACGTTATGTTTCTTTAATAATTCTTACTATTTTAATTGTTTTGAAATATGATAATTATAATTTCCTTTATATTTGTTATTCTAGAAATTATTGCTGGAATTATTAATACTTGTGCTAATTTTATATTCCTAATTACTATTCACCATTTTATTATGGTTATAATTTATTATGGTTATTTAATTACTCTTATTAATTAAACAGTTAAAAATGGGCTTTAATGATTTATTCTCTACTTACGATTGTTCTTATTATTAATAAATTATCTATTTATTAATGATATTAAATATTAAGATTAAATTCCTGATTATTATTAATTTTTTTGTTGATAATAATAAGAAAAAATTATATGCTTATTTTTCCTAATTCCTTATAATCAATTTTAATTTTATATTTATTTCAATAATAATAATTATAAATTATATTATATTATATAATAATAACGTTATCTTTCTTTAATCATTCTTATTATTTTACTTGTTTTCAAGTATGATAAGTGCTAATTTTATATTCGTTATTATTATTCACCATTATATTATTGTTAAACATTATTATAGTTATTTAATTATTCTTATTATTTTAATTGTTTTCAATATGATAAGTGTATATTCCTTATTATTATTAACCATTTTATTATTGTTAAACTTTATTATGGATGTTTAATTATTCTTATTAATTTAATTATTTAACGTTTTTGATATTTAATAATTTTCTACTTATTCTTATTATTATTAAATAAATTTTTATTATTTATTAATAATATTAAATAATATCATTAAATTGTTGATTATTTAATATTTAGTTCTTAATAAGAATAACTAACAAAACCATATTTTCAAAAATCACGCTGCAGCGAAATTAACGTATAACATTAATGAAAAGTGGCTTTGGTGTTGACTTTGGAAATGACTTACAAACGGCGTCTATGGGCGGGTCCTACAGACGCCGTTCATTTAAGAAGAGAGGGTTCAAATTTTAAGTTAAAAACGACGTCTTATTCTTAAACAAAATAAGACAGAGGAGGATTCGACAGAGGATCTGAACTCCTCTTGCGGTAGATTTTATGACATCTTATGATTAAGTTAAGAGGGATTAGGGACCTTGGGAGAAATTAAATCCTTTTTCATATATTTAATAAAAAGAAATACAAACATTTTATTAATTAATTTTAAAATATAAAATATTATTTAAATACACGTCAGATGCAAGGTTGGCAACTGAACAAACGTGGCTTGCATATGTGGACAATTTTAACAAAGAATGTAATGATAAGTTGACAGATTTGGCAATTTTGGAACACATTGTTGCTCCATTTTTGAAAGGTTAAAGGTTATATTAGTACGATAGACAAGGATAAAGGTCATCTTAAACTTTTTGCTAAATGTTAGGAGACAAATTACAACTTTCTGTCCACACTAATATGATATGGTTTCCTTTTAGTCTCATCCTAATGTCTAGTAATTTGTTAATAAGTAGAAAGGTTCATAATTAGCATATATAAAAGTTATTTGATATCCTATGATTGAGAGCGAGACTTGATTTCGGTTAGGTCTCAGGTTCGATTCCCTGTTAACCCCTCTTGTAAATAGGGTGTTAAAAAAAAAAAAATACTTGATAACGTAAGATTATGGTATTCCATACGACCTCTTCTCAAATAGCCCAAATAACAATATATACATATGAAATGGTCATATAACTCGATATATACATATGTATATATTGTTATCATAAAGGAATAAAAATTATAGAAAAGTAAATTTATATTCACTGGACTTTGAAATTTTGGTTAGAAAAACTTTAATTTATTTTTATTTTTACGATAACAAATGTCTATTTACATAATCAAAATCAAATGCGATTAATTATTAGTAAATTTCTGATTATGTTAATATTTATGGACATAAAGTATTATACATATAATTTTAATAAATATATTTATTTCTATCAATATGCATATGATCTTAACATTTTTAAACTCTTCATTTTATGTTTCATATCTACAATATTTGTTGTCTTAGTTGTTATATTTATGCCATATGAGAAGTATATTGAAATTAAAATAGCATCATTTTAAAATTTTCATGTATGTTATTGCAATTAATGTATTTGCAATGTCTTAAGAGATTATTAAATTTATTTTCTTATATCTATAAATATTAATTAATATATATGTGAATTTTTAGTGATTATTGGATTTCTTATATCTACAAATGCTGGTTGCATTTCTATAGTTAAATAAAGTATACTTTTTTTAATTGAATTTCTTATATCTATAAATGCTATTTGTATTTCTATAGTTAAATAAAGTATACATTTTTTTTATGTTTCTATGCAAAAGATAAAAAATTCCTATTATTGCTATAGCTATTTTCTTCGTATTATTTTTATTAGATAATTATTGGTATTTTATATTTTTATTAAAAAAAGTAATTGATATTGATTTTTTAAATAAATTTTAAAAGGGTTGCTAAAAGGTTAATCCAAAATAGTTACAATTTATGAAGTATGTATGTTATTAAATATGTGAAAATGTGAGAACTTTTAGTTTGAAACTTAGATGGTGCTTGTTTGGAGGTAACAGAGAGAAATGTATGTGTATGGAATGAAAATTCATGTTTAGTATTAATAGGGATAACACTTTCATTCCCTTATTTTCAGTAATATGTCATATTTATGGATTATTAGAAGAATGAGATTTATTGTTGGCTATACTCTATTATCATTTTTTACTATATTCATTCCTATTCTTATTTTCATTTCCTTCCGTGAGCTAAACGCTTCTTAATAATATAATCTAATTCAATTTGTATTTCATGGTGTTAATAATCAACACCGTCAAAATGAAAGTCAAAATCAACTCAACAAAGCAAAGATTTGTGCGATCTTCCTAATCCCAGGTTGGCACCGTCCCCTGGAGCGGCCTCTTCTTCCACAGGCCCCACCTCCTATTGGAATTAAAATTTACAAGCATCACCTTATTTGTTATTTATTAATTTGGTTAATCATAACCACTTTAGTCTCATCCGGCGACAAGCGTTTACTTTTCCAATCCCTAAAAAGAAATGCCACGTAGTGGAGTGGCATTTCCGGAATTCCACCCAAAGCCGGACCCTTTTGGTTTTGGTCCTTCACACCATCCATAAATTCTATTTCGGAAACCCAAACGTCTCACCACTATTCACCATCCCGAAACCAAAACGTTCTTGTCTCTGTTGAAGTTTAAAACAGAGAACAAATAGTAGAAGTTCTGTTCACTATTATGGGGTCGGAGCTCATTTATAGAGGCCACGACGAGGCCCAACCGACCGCCGACGTTTACTCGCCTAAGCCACCAAAACCATGGATCTCCTTCTCTCGTCCGATTCGTTACATCCTCCGAGAACAGCGCCTTTTATTTGTGCTCGTCGGCATTGCCATTGCCACTATGTTCTTTACCCTCCTCCCATCGTCTTCTGTTCACCGCCACTCCAGATACGAACCCATCTCCGACAATTCTCTCTCTTACTTCCCTCAACGGACAACAAGCACCATGCGATACTACGAGCCAGAGAGAATCGCGTTCGGATCCATCGGGAAGGTTCCGCTGGGGCTGAAGCGAAAAGGGCTTAGAGTTGTGGTGACCGGAGGAGCCGGGTTCGTGGGGTCACACCTCGTGGACCGTCTGCTCGCGAGAGGGGACAGTGTGATCGTGGTGGACAATTTCTTCACCGGCAGAAAAGAAAACTTGATGCATCATTTCAATAATCCAAGGTTTGAGCTCATCAGACACGATGTTGTTGAGCCACTTTTGCTTGAGGTGGACCAGATCTATCATCTCGCGTGCCCTGCGTCGCCCGTTCATTACAAACATAACCCAATCAAGACCATAAAAACTAACGTTGTCGGGACATTGAACATGCTTGGTTTGGCTAAAAGAGTTGGTGCTAGGTTTTTGCTCACTAGCACCAGCGAGGTTTACGGCGATCCACTTCAACACCCTCAGGTCGAGACTTATTGGGGAAACGTTAATCCCATCGGTGAGTGCTTTTTCAGGTTTAATTTAATTTCTTCCATTTTTACTGAGTAATAGTACTTTCGAATGCAAATTCGGATTACAAGGATCTGGTGAAATGCGTTTCGGTGAAGCGCATTTTAGCAGCATATGCGGCGCCCGTCTAGCGTGCGTTATACGTGTTGCGTAGTGTTAATAGAAGTCCATGTCCGGCTTTTGCCTTGACCAAAATGATGTTAGAGTGGTAGGAATTGGGACTTTCGAGTCTTGACCGCGGAATGTGGATCCAATTTCAAGAACTTGCAATTGGCGGGTCAAGTAATTTTTTTTCTTTTCTTATCAATAGGAAAAATAGTGGGCAAATTCGGTAATTTGGGTAGATTTAAGCTTTTTCGTAAAAACTTTGGTACGGATCTGTAGGATTCTGACAAAGGCAGTGATTGGTCCGGTGCTTGAAAATGTGACAGGTGTCCGAAGTTGTTACGACGAAGGAAAGCGAACAGCGGAGACATTGACTATGGACTACCACAGAGGAGCAAGTGTTGAGGTCAGTTTTACTTTAGAATTATAAATAGATAGCTTTTTATTTTGTAAATAAAATTAAAATGCTTTTCTGGTTTTTGTTTTTCAGGTTAGAATTGCCAGAATATTCAATACCTATGGGCCTCGCATGTGCATAGATGATGGTCGTGTCGTTAGTAATTTTGTTGCTCAGGTAAATGTTATTTCTTAGGCGGGCGATTATTATTTATTAATAACAGCACCAGATAATTAATTCAAAGATTGGGTTGTCATGCAGGCATTAAGGAAAGAACCATTGACAGTCTATGGTGATGGGAAACAGACAAGGAGTTTCCAGTATGTTTCTGATTTGGTAAGTACTTTCTGAAGCCCTTTTGCTATATGGGCAAATATCCAGTCCACTCCTCTTCCTTTCTTTTAATAATCCTTTTATCTGGGTGAGTGGTCCTTGGATTCTATACGAATATGAGTTGGTACGAGTGGTTAAATATTTTATACTGCAAGTTCATAGTACAATGATATATGCGATTGGGGGACCTTAGGAGGTGGGGTTGAGGTTACTGCCACTTAAACTCGATGTCTGTACATTCACATGTTTCTGTCCCGTCGAGGCTTGCAGCCATTGATTTCTGGCTTTGACATGCTGCCAAGTGCAGCTAAGTATCTCCCACCCTCTATGTCCTTGCAAAGTAATGCTGCTGATTTCTTCACCTCCTAAACTTCATTTGTAAAGTTAGGTAGAAGCTATTTTTCAAAAAAAAAAAAAAAAAAAGGGTTAGGTAGAAGCTTTTCTTTAACCGGAGGACCTACATTCGTTATTATTTGGACGTGAGGTAAACCTTCAAGACCATACATTCGTTTACAGATCAAAAGATGATGAAACCCTTAGTCGCGTTGTAAACAATGAGTTCAGGTCCCTACTTTGAACAACCTTACCACACAAGTGCATGGATGCAAGTTTTTGTTATGAAGCGTGCTTTAGTATTCCTCTTAACATGTCTCTCACTTGGTTAATTGGTAAATAGCAATTCAATACGGAAACTGTTTCTACTGTTTCTTTGTTTAGGTTTATTTACATGTATTTTCTTCGAATCAGGTTGAGGGTCTGATGCGGCTTATGGAAGGGGAACACGTGGGGCCATTCAATCTTGGGAATCCGGGCGAATTCACTATGCTTGAGCTTGCTCAGGTATGTCTACCCTGATATTTAGCTATGTTAAGTTGGTTTTCAAACTCAAGGTTCTTGTCTTGTTCGTACTTTTAGCTTTCATTTCTAAGTATAGAAAGATTCTATTATTTCATATCTTGAATGAATTTTACAACTTCCATTACAAAAAATATGGCATAATTGGAATATTTTGATGGGCAGTCTTTTTTGGGAGATGCCTTTCTTTTAAACTCCTCAATTTTTGCACCTTAATGACCCTCTCCTTCATCATGCTTTCTGAAAGGAAAATCTATCACATTATTTCTCCAGAGACTAAGTGTATTGGAGTGATCATTTTTCTTTCAATCAATATATGTTTGTGCAGGTGGTTCAGGAGACAATTGACCCGAACGCAAAGATCGAGTTCAAACAGAACACACCTGATGACCCTCACAAGAGGAAACCTGATATTGCAAAGGCCAAAGAGCTACTTGGTTGGGAACCCAAGGTTTCCCTGAGGAAGGGTCTTCCTCTTATGGTCTCTGACTTCCAGCAAAGAATCTTCGGTGACCACAAGGAAGGCAGCACCACCACAGAAGCCACTGTTTCAAAATCTTAAGATAGCATATATGCTCACTGCAAGTTATAGTTCAGTGGAAGACCAACTTTTCCTCTACCCTTACCCAACCAATTACGATCGTGGCAAATAGCAGTAGCTTGCGGATGTTCTTTGAGGAATAGATTTGGTCGTTCCTTTTGCATTTGTTCTTAGTTTTCATTGTAATTTCCATATCCCTATTCCTTAAATGATGCGACGGTAGACAGCAAGCCTTGCGAATTCAACCCATTTTATACTCTAGTTCTTTGCAGAATTGGATGTATAAGAGAATTAGCAATAAGCTTAGCTCCTTCATTCTCCTTTTACTATTTTAATGTATCTCCCTTTTGCTACATGAAAACTTTTGAAATTATACCTATTTAGACTGTTACGATCTCAGCCACTATTCCTTTCTTTTGGATCAAATCGGTGGGTCACAATACCAACATACTTCCTGTAAGTTAGGTCATTCAATATAGGTAAGGTAACTGTATTGTAAACATATGATCCAAAACCGACATTTTCAACACCAGAAGGCATGACTTGTCTTTAAATGAAGCGTTGAAGACTTGGATCACATGCTTGCTGCAGTTCTAGGCTGGCCAAACCTAGAATACAGGTAACGGCTGCTTTAACATTAGCCTGTGTGTCCAATTTGGTGGGATATATTCTTCGGTCAAATTGGAGTAGTTCAGATCAAGGTCCGACAGGTAAGCTATGTAATATGGACCAAATACGATATACCCAATGTGTTGTATAGTTCGTCTTGGTAATAACTAACAAGGAATCAAAGGTAGGTAATTGCAATGAGGAATCTTATTACTATGAGAGATGTTCGGTACTTATATTAATACAACTATTCAATCCGTCAAGGACTAATTTATGATTTGCGTGTATTTACAATGATAAGATTCAACATATCAAGGTTAAAATTTATCCATAAAGGCAAAAAGGTTAAAAAAAAAGGGAAAATGACGTTAACATTTATACGTTAATGTAAGTTGACCTTATTGTTTTATTATGTTCAAATTATACTATGATATTTTACAAACGTTTAAATTAAATCCTACATATATGGAAAATCTAATGAATGCTTGATTTCATTATTTATCTGGCCATTTTAGTAAAAGCTAAGAAATAAAAAGTGAGAGATTTAGATTAAGTTTGTTGTATAAAAAATGAAATATAACAAGTACTTGTGGTTAAAAATGACATAAAAAAAGATGATATAGGTACTTTTATAGCCTTTTTAATGAAGGTGTAGGGGAAAAATCACTTTAGGTAATCTGAGCATGTTTGAGAGGTATCACAACTTTACTTTTTGTCGACAAATTACGAGAAAATAAATTAAAAGAGCTTTGCAAGAGATAAAGAGTAGAAAGGCAATAGAGCCTGATGAGATTCTCATAAAGGTGTGGAACAATCTAGGCAAAGGAGGTCTTACTTGGCTAACCAAGCCTTTTAATGTGATTCTTAAGTCCACCAAAATGTCGGATGAGTAGAGACTTGATATGCTAATTCTTCTATACAAGAACAAAGGGGACATCCAAAGTTGTATCAACAATAAAGGCATTAAACTACTTATTCACACCATGAAGTTATGAGAGAAGGTGATTGAGAAGAAAGTGAGGAAGCATGATCCTATCTTAGAGAACCAGTTCGGCTTCATGTTAGGAAGGTCCATAACATAAGTTTTAAATCTCCTTAGAAGATTAATGGAACATTACGAGTGTAACATCCCACCCTCAATTGGAAGGGGTAAAATAGTAAATTGGCCTAGGATGGGCTAAATTGGCATATTATAGGA
>JANZLX010000004.1:7922248-7942604 GCA_025531955.1 Erythroxylum orinocense | reverse complement strand
TAGAAATCTCAACCAAACAGGTTTTTGTTTTCAGTTTTTATATTGCAAATCTCAACCAAACAGGTTTTTGTTTTTTTAGGAAAAAAAACAGAAACTAAAAACAGAAAACATAAACCAAAAACAGCAACAAAAAAACAAAAGTGGAACCAAACGACCCCTTAATGATTTAGGTAGAGTCATCATGTAAAAGCTTGCCCCTCACAAAAATTATTTTAGCATTAGGCGATGCTCTTCTTTGAGTGTACCCAATCTCATTAATTGTATTTAATCTCATACCTATCAATTGAACTCTTTGGGCTCCAAACATACATTCTAGTTTGTTACTCACTTAGATAATGATGCTTTAAGGACATTAGTCTCATTTTCTATCTCATTCTTATATATAAAAAATATGCTTAATAACATTAGCAACAAATTCACTATTATATTATCATATAATGTATTTTGCATTTCAATTTATTAGTTTCAATTATGCATTTATCTAAGAGTTTTAAGTCTTTTTACCATTGGAAGATACTTCATTATTTTTAAGCTCATAGCCTTTAAAAGCTTAACAAACTCATCGTATGACAAATCTTCATCAATATCATCTTTATAATGAGACTTAGAAGGTACCTCACCATGACTAACTATGAAGCACATACTTGCCACTACATTTTTAGAATATTCACTCTCTATGTCATTTTATTATCCCATATGGTGTTGCTGTCTTATTTTTCTTCATTTTAAAAATTTCTTGAATTTATTTACAATAAGTTACATATCATACTCATCACTCTTATTTGTGAATGTCACATCGTCATCATCTCTTTTCTCTTTGAAGAGCACAACCCTTCTTATTAGAGCTGCTTCCTCTTGATACAATTCATTCAATCACAACTTATATGTTAATAGTGATCCAATGAACACTTCCAATGAAAAATGTTCAAATTTTTTAGTTCTTGAAAAATTGTCACCTTTGCCTCTCATGCCTTTGGTAAAGACACAAGTAATTCTTTTTACAAATATATGATCAATATAAGTATTAATATAACTTCCATTAATAATATAACTGAAGCAAACACACATACTAAAAATTAGAATCATTTTCTGTTGGTGAAATAGGCCACATTGGTGCACTAACATGCTTAATTTGATATTTTTTCACTTGAGTAACTCTATTATGTATGATTTAAATTATATGTCATATTTCATGAGTGGTTTCATATATGGCACCCTATTTAATTCATTTATGTGAAGAACACAAAATAAAATATAAACCACTTTGTTGTTTAATATAATGAGTCATTTATCATTATTTCTCCAATTACTTCTATCCTTTGGTACCTTAGTCTCCACTTTATAACTATATTTTTTATGAGGCATAAGGGCCATTCTTTATAACTTTTAAAGGATGGGCTAGGTGTTCATTATAGTTTTCTAGTATATGTAATTGACCCCATCAAAGAATGGAGGTTGATATGTGCTTCGACTTTTTATGCTAAATAATGAATCAAAATGTGATATAGTGACCTATACTTAGATTTCACTAAAAATGTACATACAATAAATAAGACCTGTTTTGATGTCAATTGATAGTCTCCAGATGGCATATAAGAGTATTAATGAATTATATGTATATGTATATTATGCCCTTCCAAAATCAATAAATGAATTGCCTATACTAATATATGGTTATCATAAGTTTTATGTAAGACCATTACAAATAATCATAAAATAATAAACAAGAGAGATAAAAAACGAAAAACTAATTTATAGTAGTTCACTAAATAAACTTTAATGCATGTCCACTCTCTAAGCTCTACCTAGGAATTCATTATCATCTTTTTTCAATTGGTGAAGTAGAATCCTTAATACAATATTTTCTTTTTCACTGGTGGAGAGGTACCCTTACAATCATTTTACTTTGTTATAGGTAAAAAGGGATTTATAACATCAATTGCTCATTCAAATAATCTCACAAATAGTCAAATACAACCCAAGGCTTTTGTTTTTATTAACACCATTAAACTAAGACTCAATATATAACAACTGTTTAACATGCCAAATGTCCTTCCCAAGATTTAAATGTGGTCTATTTATACCTAAAAGCACTTTAAATAATTGTTAGAAACATAAGCTAATTGTTAATGATTGTTGTTATTTTTTAAACATAATAAGCTAGCGTAAGTTTAACCTTAGACTAGTCTCATCTTGAGTAAGGTATTAGCTAATGTATCTCCTAATTTAACACTTAAACCCTATTCTATTGAGATGCATCCTATGTTTAACTAAGCAACAAAAACCTTTTGAATAATTGAATAAAGAATGTATTTAATTAGTGAATTGTGTAACCAATGTTTAATGCTTGGTTAATGAACACTAACTTATGTAAAATGTCAAATAATACCTATTTTTGTTCTTTCAAATATTTAAAACAAAACTTGAATTAAAATAATTTTAAGAGTTTTTAAATGTTATTTTAATATCAATATTTTATGAGTAATTGAACATAAAATATTTTATTGAAATAAAAATACACTAATTCCATTATTATATGATAAATCAACATCCCAGTTTATAAGGCTATCCGATTTGCGAAGGTCAGAGGAGGGTCATCAATTGTACACAACCTTCCCTTTGCATTTTACAAAGAAACTGTTTTTATGACTCGAACTTGTAACCTTCCGGTCACAAAGAAGTAACCTTACCAGTTGCTCCAAGGTTGACCTCTTTTTATTATATAATGAACTAATAATAAATCAAATCTAATAATTCAAACTAAATTTGAGTCTAATATAAAAGTTAAAATAACAATACAAATCAAAATTGTATTTCTAAAAGAAGCTGTGTCTCATCATCATCAAATGTACCAAATTCTCCAACGCTATCTGAAGACTTGTAAATTACACTTTTATTCTAAGTATTTGCATCAATTGCTTCAACCGCATTCAAACAAATTACAAATTAGTAATATATGAAACTATTCTCAATTGTAAATTTGTAATACATTATACTTTTAACATAAATTTGATTAAAATAAGATATGAACTGGCCATCAGTAGCTGTTTTTAATTCATTTGTTGTGACAAATGCTTTTTTTTTCATAAATCGCCTTTTCAAGTTTATTATAATTAAGATCAAGTGATTTTTCTTCTTCTTTGATCCAAAAATCAGTATGGTCAATGCAATCAATATCATCTAGATTATATGTTCTCTTCTTAGTAAGCGCTTTAAATATATAATAGCGAAATTATAAAGTCAACAACAAAAATAAAATTAATGAAAAATAAAAACAAAACTATAAAATACTTGTTCTTCATTTTCAAATTATAAGTAACATAAAAAGGTCATTAAGTCTTTGATATTCCAAACAATTTCATTTCTTTGTATGAATACGTTTAAAAATGATTCAATTACGTTCACACCTGATGTAGTAGTTGTTTAATTGACTAATCGAATAATGAGTTTTCTCAATATTGGAGCACTTTCACTAAATAATCTCTACCATTCATCTGTATTTTAAATTAATAATTATGAAAATTAAAAATATATAAGTAAAGAATGAATT
The DNA here is from genome assembly GCA_025531955.1 of Erythroxylum orinocense. Lineage (NCBI taxonomy): Eukaryota > Viridiplantae > Streptophyta > Magnoliopsida > Malpighiales > Erythroxylaceae > Erythroxylum > Erythroxylum orinocense. The sequence goes on along the minus strand of JANZLX010000004.1, from coordinate 7,939,054 downwards.
ATAAATATAAAAACTTACCATGCTGCTTTTTTTTCATCATAAGTTCTCTCTTTATTAATAATCTAGCAAAACACTCTAAACCCTCATGATGACAAGTTAATTTCATTTGTCAATTGTGATTGCTCTTCAATAAAGAAAATATCATTGCATTCAATCACATCAAACAAACTGCTCATAATATGATTTATACATGCGTCTCCACTATATAATCAATAAGGATTGCGATCACTTGGCAGTACGCCCATTAAGGGTTAAAATGGACTCTAGGCAATGGAAGACACATATGTTTCTAGCTGGATAATTAGGTAAAAGATTGGGGATCACTACTTTTTGTGGTGATCTCTCCAATACCTGAGGGAGAATTGCGCGATAAAGTAGCGGATTTGCGGAACGAGGATGGCAACTGGAGGTGGCATTTGATTCAATAGTACCTTCCAGTCTCAGTTTGTATGGATCTTGTGGCGCTAAACCCCAACACATCTCTTACCGCCGTAGATACCTTAAGATGGGGACCTACCGAGAATGGAAAATTCAAAGTATTTAATTGTCACTAAATTATGAAGTAGTTGTTTATGTTCATAAACACTTTTCAAAGTAATAACTAATAAATGTAGTTTCAAATCTGGTCATAATGGGACGCATTATCTCAACCTAATCTTCTTGTTTTATTAACCAAGACAAAAATGTGATATAATTATGCACAAAAATTATGATCTTAGATGCCGTTGAAGCAAGACTAAAAATATGGTCTATACTACTAATATCTTTTAAAATAAGATTTATACAAAGAGCAGTGCATGGAGACCATTAAATATGCCCATACTAGGATTGTGATAAGTGCCCAGCTGATATATAATTAGCTACATGATCTGTAACAAAATACACAACATTCTTTGGTCCAACTCATTCCACAATTTTATAAAATAGTTCAGATAAAACATTAGCACTAATTACCATATCAGAAGGATCAATAGACTTGATAAGGTTGTTCCAATATTTCAATAACCCAATAAATTAATCAAAGTTTTTTTTGTCTTTGATCAATCCACTCATCTCTTTGATCAATCCACTCATCTGGTATAGTAGTGTGTCCTATTGATTCTTAACTAGACTTATATGTATCTATAATTAAATGACATTCTATTTTAAATTTTGAAACAAAGGCACACAAATCTTATAATAAGAAGGTACCTTAAATCTTGGACCTATCATTGTTTTAGCATCTGTTGCTTCTTAAAAATATGATGAATTTAAAGAATTTAAACGAATAAATGAATAATAGAACCATTTAGCCATGCTCTTTTACTTCGCAAAACAATATCCTTATCAACTAAAACACTTTATAGACTAGGTTGAGAACCAGTAGTAGTTAGAGGAAAATAAGAATCTATGTTAATAGTAGCTTTCTACTTTCCTTTATTTAATACTTATGGTGTTTTATCATCTCCGAAAAATATATCGTGAGTCTTTCTAATTTCCTTTTTCTTTTTTACTTGTTGCTGCAAATAATTTCCAATCCTCTCATAAACATCAAATGGTACTTTTTTTGCAAGAAGCAATATTACTTTTAATACCAGCAAGATGTTCTTTCATTTCAAAAATTCCTACCTTTAAATATTTTACCGTAAAAATATACAATTATATTAGATATTCCCATCAAATGCTTGAGAAGAAAAAAATAATTCTATACTGGATTAGACTTACAATGAGTAGAGGATGTTAAGTTCATTGAATCTTTTTTCAATGATTCCATATTCTCCATTATAATTTTAACCTGAAAATATGTACAAAAATAGGTCACAACAATAATTAAAACAAAAATAAGGGACAAAATAACAAACCAAAGAAGAAATATGAAACAAAAAGATAAAAGTCTGAAAATGAAAATACCCCTTAACTTTGTCTTCTTGTTTCTTGTGTCTTTTATATATAATATGATATTTGACTTCAATCTCTACAAAAAAAGAAGAAATAACAATAAAAAGAAAGAATTAACTTGTGATCTTAACACAAGGAATTGAAGTATATATAGAAGAAATAGAAAAGAGGTTGAAAAGAATTGAAAACATGGAAAGAAAATCAATTCAAATAGGAAACAAGAATTGAAATCTTTTTGAAAAGTGAATAAATCTAAAAGGTATCTCAAAAAGTTGAAGTATGTTTAAATTTCAAACATACTTTTTTATTACTTAAAACATTACTTCTTAACACATTATTAAATTATCATAAACAAAATTACTTTTATATACTAAATTACTAATTAATAACTCTTTTAGTGTTTATTTAAATATAACTCTTTAACACATTTTTAAATTATCGTAAACAAAATTACCTATCTATACTAAATTACTAATTAATAACTTTGTTAGTGTTCTCTTTTAAATATACTTCTTTAAAATTTAAATATAACTTTTTTGACATTCTTAAATTATCCTAAAATTACTTATCTATATTAAATTACTAATTAATAAATTTTTTTGTATCTTTCTTTAAATATACTTCTTTAAATTTTAAAAATCAGAAAATTACTTATCTTTACTGAATAACTAATTAATAACTTTTTTAGCGACTTTCTTTCAATATACTTCTTTAAAATTTAAAAATCACTCCTTAACACATTCTTAAATTATCTTAAACAAAATTACTTATCTATACTAAATTACTAATTAATTACTTTTTTAGTATCTTTCTTTAAACATACTTCTTTAAATTTTAAAAATAACTCCTTAACACATTCTTAAATTATCCTAAATAAAATTACTTATCTATACCAAATTATTAATTAATTACTTTTTTAGTATCTTTCTTTAAATTTTAAAAATCACTCCTTAACACATTCTTAAATTATCCTAAACAAAATTACTTATCTATACTAAATTGGCTTAAACAAAATTACTAATCTATACTAAATTCCTAATTAATAATTTTTTAGAGTCCTTCTTTAAATATACTTCTTTAAATTTTAAAAATCACTCCTCAACACATTCTTAAATTATCCTAAACAAAATTACTTATCTATACTAAATTACCCTAAACAAATTACTAATCTATACTAAATTACTAATTAATAACTTTTTTAAAGTCCTTCTTCAAATATACTTCTTTAAATGTTAAAAATCACTCCTTAACACATTCTTAAATTATCCTAAACAAAATTACTTCTCTAACTCAATTACTAATTAAAATTTTTTTAGTGTTATTCTTTAAATAAACTTTTTTAAAGTTTAAATATCACTCCTTAACAGACTCTTAAATTATCTTAAACAAAATTGATTATCTATACTAAATTACTAATAAATAATTTTTTAATGTGCTTTTTAAAATATACTTATTTAAAGTTTAAAGAATTTTATGTTTTGTTTTGAATTTCGATCAAAAAATACTAATATTCTTAATATCATAAAATTAGGGTTTGAAGTTTGATCAAGTTTTCCAAGTAAAGTTGTTGCCTTTTGTCTGCATTTGAAACGGTTCCAATGATATAAAAACAATTTCTAACATAAAAAAGATGGAATACATTTGGTAGTTGTTGATGGTGACGAGGTAGAATCCATATGGCAACATATCCAAATTTCTTAAAGACGCTTATGTAGTATGCAGCTAGTGAGCGAAATAACTAACAATATGTTATAGATGCAAAAGAACAAGACAAAGAAAAAGATGGTAACAGAGGCGATTTCACTAGTCGTTAGAGTTTATTACGAAATGCTAGCTTTTAAATAATATCCACCATTGTTAACATACGGACTAAACTACGATATTGTATACCAGCTATATTTAAGCTGCGTTGTAATGAATATGAGATCTTGTAATAACTGAATGAGATTTGTTCCCTCTTTCTCTCTCTATCACGTGATTCTGTGTATCTTCTCTTCAATTATGTTTCTGGTGTGATAAGAAATATACATTGGGTCACAAATGCAGAAAACGGAAATGACAATTTTATGTGGTGTCGGAGGAAGATAATAGCGTTAAATCCTACCTGAAGTAGAAGAGGAAGAAGTAGAAGGATATTTTGAGCAAAACGACGTGCCTTTAGGCTCGATGCAGGCAATGTTGGGTTGCTCAGAGAACATGGAGTTCAAACAAATGAGGGTGGTAGGCATACATTAGAGACGACAAATCCACATTTTAATTGATAATGGTAGTATACACAACTTCGTGGATTCTTCAGTTATTAAGAGAGGAGGGTGTGACATACAAGATATAGAGCCAATATTTATAACAATAGGTGGCGGATTACAGTTGAAATGACATCAATGTTGTCGAAATTTTGCATAGACCATGCAAGGAGCTCAGTCCACCATGGATGCCCTGGTTTTGTCATTGGGAGGGTGTGATGCATTTTAGGGGTGCAGTGGTTGATCAGCCTAGACGACGTGTTATGCAATTTTAGAGAAAGAAGCATGACATTCCAATGGGAAGGTAGGGTGATGACTATTTACGAGAACCCGGAGGGGAAATCGCGGATCCTTTCAAGTAAAGAATTTGAGAAACTCTTGCGCAACCCATTAGAAGGACAATTATTCATGTTAAGATTAATAACACCCCTCGAGTTTCAATTGGAACAAATGAGCTTAAAGGATGAACAGTGGAGTGCAGTCGACGAAATCAACGCCATATTGTCGGAATACCCAGAGATATTATAGGAACCCATGCAACTACCCCCAGAACGCAAACACAATCATCAGATCATCCTGAAGGAAGGAGTGGAAACCATTAACATATGCCCTTATTGGTATTCAAAACTACAGAAAGATATAATCGAACAGACAGTGAGTGACCTTATGAAACAGGGGTTCATTCGGTATAACTACGAACTTTATGCATCACCGGTGGTGTTGCTGAAGAAGAAGGACGATATATGACAAATGTGTGTGAACTATCGAGAGCTCAACAAGAACACAGTTAAGGATAAATTTTTGATACCGTTAATTGAAGAGTTGCTGAACGAGTTGTATAGAGCGAGCTAATTTACCAAGTTGGATTTGAGATTTAGGTATCCCTAAATCCAGATGTAGTTAGAGGATGTCTCAAAGATAGCGTTCCGGACGTACGAGGGCCACTACGAATTCATGGTCATGCGATTTGACTTGACGAACGCCCCTTCAACGTTTCAAAGATTGATGAATGAAGTATTCAAGCCATTTCTGCGTCATATTAGTTTTTTCGATGATTTATTAATTTATAGTTCATCTCTGCAACCACATGTGAAGCACACTCGATAGCCATGCAAACGTTGAAGGAGAATCAACTGTTTTTGAAGGGGAACAAATGTATCTTCGGGGCGCACCAAAACGAGTATTTGGGGTATACAATTTCAAAGGGAGGAGTTGCAACAAACATTCGGAAGGTGAAAACGATAGAGGAGTGGCTAGAACCGAAGGGCATTACATAACTCTGAGGGTTTCTGGGTATTAACGAATACTACCGATGCTTCATTAAAGGGTATAGGTTAATAGCCAAGCCATTGATGGAATTGTTAAAAAAGGAGAGGATAACCAACTGGGTCTGGAGACAAGAAGAGAGAATTGCCTTCAAGATGTTGAAAAGAGCAGTCACTTCAGCTCCGGTTCTAGCCTTAATGGATTTCTCTAAACCTTTCCTAGTGGAAGCAGATGGAAGTGGACAAAGGATTGGTGCGGTGTTGCAACAAGAACGGAACCTAATTGCCTTCCTCAGTAAATCACTAGGCCCATGACACCATGGGCTATCAACATACGAGAAGGAATTTTTAGCAATCATCAAAGCCATCAGGTATTGGCACCATTATTTGAGTTATAAGCAATTTAGTGTTAAAACAGACCATCGTAGCCTCAAGTATTTGCTGAAGCAACGATTATCAACTCTATTTCAACAATCGTGGCTTCCAAAACTTTTGGGTTACGACTTTGAAGTACAGTATCGGAGTGGGAAGTAGAATGTCGCCACCGATACCTTATCTCAAATAACAAGTACAGATAACAAGAAGATCTGGGAATAGGATCAAGCAATAAGAGAAATTACCAAACAATTGGATGCGGGACAAATGAAAATAGGGGCATACGAGTGGAAGGATGGCCTATTGAGATGGAAGGGATGATTGGTAGTAAGATTTAACCCTACAATGTGACAATAGATTTTGGCCATCAACCACGATGATGCTATGGGTGGACATGTAGGGGCACTGGCTAAAACGAAGAAAATACAAAATATGTTCTTCTGGAAAAAGATGGCGAGGGACGTGAGAAACTACATGCAGGCATGCCTGGTTTGTCAAAGAAGCAAGCACGATAACTCAGCTTATCCAGGGTTCCTACAACCTATTAAAATACCAGAGGGAAGTTAGAGAGAAATTAGTGTTGATTTCATTGAAGGTCTCCCTCAACTGAAAGGGAAGTGGTGGACAGATTCACAAAATACTCTCATTTCATTTCCGTTAAACATCCATACACGACAAATGATATCACAAAGTTATTTCTCAACAATATATTTAAACTACACGGCATGCCAGAAGCTATCATTAGTGACAGAGACCCAATATTTTTGAGCAAATTCTGGTAAGAGTTACTCCGACTGCAAGGTGTTCGTTTGAAGTATTCTACTACTTATCATTTGCTGACGGACAGGCTTACAGAAGCGGTGAATAAGATCTTGGAGACTTATCTTCGATGTTTCTGTGGAGAAGAGCCTCAGAGGTGGAGTGAGTGGTTGGCATTGGCTGAATAGTGGTATAATATGACGTATCGATCTTCCATCAATTCAAAGCCATTTGAAGTTCTCTATGGATATCCACCACCAGTTTATACACCATATGTAGAAGGAGACTCAAAGGTGGTAGAAGTTGATCGGATTTTGTTGAATAGAGAAGGTATGACGAAGGTGACACAGTTCCATTTACTACGAGCCCAAAACAGGATAAAACAATATGCAAACTCACGACGATCAGAAAGGGAATTCCAAGTGGGTGAAATGGTGTTACTAAAAGTACAGCCGTACAGGCAACACTCACTTCAGAGAAGAAACAATCAGAAGTTGGCACCGCTTTACTATGGCCCATACATAGTAACATAACGTATCGGCAACGTGGAGTACAAAATAGAGCTACCTGCGGAATCACTGATTCATCCGGTGTTTCACGTATCACAACTGCAGAAGGTCGTCGTGAAGTTGGGCAACAAGTCTTCAGTGCTACCTAAATTTATCAGTCCCATCGAACGAACACTATTGGTGATATTAGGGAGGCGTATGACTAGGAGGAACAACCGCGCTGTAACTTAGTGACTCATCCAATGATCAGATGGAGATGACACCGGCGCAACGTGAGAATATCTCTTTGACTTTCAGAAACACTTCCCAGAAGTGAATTTAATGGACAAAGATGTTAAGGGAAAGGGGATTATTACGGACGCAAACGAAGAAAACGGTAACAAAGGTGATTTCACTAGCCATTAGAGTTTACTACGTGGTTTTGCCTAATTCTGGTGGGGTTGGACGTTGTTGCTTGGATCTATGAAGTTGGTCGACTTTAGCTCCAAGACACCTGCAAAACAATAAAGGCACACCGGGGGTTGATTTCCGGTAGGCCCCTCCGATGCTCAAGTTAGTCTTTTGGTAGAGGTTTTGGTGGCTATAAGCAAAGAATATCAGGTTTTTAATGTAGTACCTGTATCATGAGAAAGTCGTACCTTATATATGGAATAGCTGTTAGGTTTAGGTATTTATGTAGGTCTTTACGTATGCATGGGAAGTTACCTCCTGCGAATGGGCCGTGGACACGTGGACCTGGGCCTGGGCCTACCATAGTCGACCCAATCATAAGCTCCCCTACTCCTCGAGTCTGATCCAAGAGAAGGGTCGAAGGAGTTCATAAGGATTATATAGCGTCTTCAAGGCAGCTCGTGCTAGGCCCAATTGATCGACTATTGTAATGTGACTGATTGATTAGATGTAATGACATGGCAGATCGGGAAAGGGTAGTGTCAGAACTAATCGATCGGCTATAGCGATATGGCAGGCCGACCGGGTGTAACGAGGGGGTCGATCGGACAAGTGTAGCGGTAGGGCCGATCGATTAGATGTCAGGGTTTAAACAAAACGCTAGGTGTAATTATTACTGACGATTCACGTCCCCTGACAGACTGTCACATACGCCCTTTTAACTATCGTGCAGCTGTCAGGTGCGTCATTTTAACTGCTGTACAGCCGTCAAGTGCGTCCTTTCAGCTGTTGCGCCGTTCCGGATTTCCAACAACCCTAATTCACCTCAACTCAGATTCTGCCACGTGTCTGAGTTGGGCTCGGATTTCCTCCAAGCGTCGAGCGTTGGTTGGAGCATCCGTTCGGCCGATCTTCTATAAATGCTCAAAATCGGCTGACTACAGATTTTCTTCACGCTTGTTTTATTCTCCGGCTTCTACTCTACTTTCATTTGCATCTTCTTGCCGACAGTCTCCGGAGTTTTTCTTTCAAACACCGTTCAAATTCCCAACTTCAATCACCAAATTAGGTACGTCCTTACTCCTCCCTTCATCCTCTAAGTTTCTTTTTGTAATCATGTCATCAACTAGTCCTAGAAGTGGAGCTAGTCCTAGGGATGAAGTGGTGGCGGAAGTAATGGCAGTGCCGGAGAAGAGGGGGGTTGAGTAAGCCACTACAAGTGATTGGAAGGATGGGTTGGTCGTAGAAGAGCCGCCGTGCAACCCATCGACGATGACCGAGAAGGAATTGAACCGATCGGTCATCAAAAATAACATCCCTACATTTTGGGGACCCAGGCTGGCCTTCGAGAGGAAACATATCCACAACAATTTTGGGGGTTACTTCGCTGTTTCGGACGACTTTTTCTCAACCGGGGGCATGAAGCTTCCGTATGCCCTAATTATTGGCGATGTATGCGACGCCTATGCGTTGAGGCCAAGTCAAATCCCCTCGAACGGTTGGAGGTTTATCAATGGTCTAGCCCTGTTATGTCATCAATTTGGGTGTCCTCCTTCGGTCGGCATTCTGCGCAACTTCTTGTGGATGAACCAAAGTTCGAGCGCTGGGGTCGGGTTCCCTCATTTTCAGTATAGAGACGCGAGGTATCGTCCTGCTAGAACTGCTTCGAAGGTCCAAGCATAGCGGACGAAGTATTTCTTTGTGAGGCTCCCGGGATCTGCCTTTGAAGCCAGACCGTGGAAGTATCCCCTGACCGAACGGTGGAACGACCTCTCGAGTCTGGTCCTTAGCAGGGAGGAATGGGAGGTGGTCGATCGCATTAAGGCGGTCGGTCGATACGACTTCGATCGTCTCATTTTGGGGTATCGCAGGGGGGCCTCGGCCGATTCATTCTTAATCGACCCTCCGCCCCGAATTAGTGGGCTAGGAGAAGAAACTATGCCTCCTGGTCGATTCTTTGTAATTTAATCACTTATTGCATGCTCAAGTACTATTTTCGATTTCTGACCTGCTTTTATTGCTGTGCAGCCATGGCAAGGGTTAGTGATTTCGCCGGGTCCTCCAGCTCCACCAGAGGTCAGCACAAAGCTGCTAGGCCCTCTTCAAAGGCAAAGGGGCAGAACAAGAAAAGGGAGGTTGTTCAGCCCACTGTTTCCGAACAGGACGTCGCTCGGCTTACTGTTCCCGAGTCGTCTGCAGCGCTCGCTCTGACGGCCGTACCCGAGCAGCCAACAGTGATGACTCAGTTGGCTGGTGAAGGCTTAGCGGTCATAGAAGAAGAGGAGGAAGAGGTTGAGCCACCTCTTAAGAGGAAAAAGATCGTTCGGGTTATCGACTGACCGCCCTGCCCACCGAACAAAGGTAGGGAGAAAGAGAAGGAGGGAGAGCTTGTTGCCCGATCAGAGAAGGGCAAGGGGAAAAGGCGAGCGGCGAGCGCTGAGAAGTGGGAGTCGACGATCAGTTTGGATAAGGCTACGTCGCTTGGGGACTTCGACATTACTCTTCACATTGCTCAGAGGGTCATTCCTCCTACAGACGAGAAGCTTATTGACTCGTTGAATAATCAGGAGCTGGCGGCCCGTCTCGTTCGTAGCTGTGCGAGGGATCTGGCGTTCGCTTCCGCGATGCATCGACGTGTCGAACAGCTCGACGAGACTACCCAAACGCTGGACCGGGAGGTCCGCGATCTTCTTGAGCAGGTGAATACTTTGAGGGCCGAGCTTTCCGGGGCCAAGGAAGAGAGAGACATCTTTCGGGCTCAACTCTCTTCCTTGGAGGAGGAGAGGAGATCTTGGGAGGAGGAAAGGAGCATTTTGAAAGCTCAACTCGCTACAGGGGAGGGGGAAAAGAGCAGGGTGGTCGCGACGAAGGACGGGTTGGCCAAGGAGTGTAAGGACTTGAAGAGGAAGGTGGAGACGGAGCAGGAGCTTTGAGCAAAATTTCTCGAGGACTGCCATGTAGCGGTGAGGGATAAGCTGAGGGCCGAGGATAGATTGATGGAGTTGCAAGGCTCCATCAAGGATCAAAGAGTTGAGGCGATCAAGCGGTGGAAAAGGCGGTTTTTACAGGGGGAGTGCTTAAAGTTCACTTGTGACTTGGCCATTTCCATCCTGAAGAATTGCCACAGTGTTTGCATCCCTAACGGGTCGGATGGTCCCTCCTTCAAGGATTATGCCGAGCCGATGCTTCCTACCGATCTCGGCCTTTCTCTGGAGAAAGTGAAGGAGATAGTCGAGGGAGAGTGAACGTCGGTTCCGGATAAGGAGCTGGACCTTAGCTCGAATGAGGAGGACGAGCAATCTCCCGGGGGTGCCTCTCTGGTTCTTCCTGCAGACTTTAGTCCTGCCTCGGCTGCTTTGCCGACCTCCCCTTTCTGCCGATCCCGCTGCTTCTCTTCCCGAAGGTCCCCACTAACTTAAGCTGTAGGACCCTCCAAGCTCACCTGGTCAGGCTTGTGACCAGGAAAGATATGAAGAAATAAAAAATTTTATTCTTATCCTTTATGGTATTCTCAATTTTGCAAACGTAACTTAGATTGTCATTAGTTTCGTATAAAGGTCTGCTTTTTCATTTTGCGGGGGCGTCGATAAATCCTTCGACCGATTGATAAGAAAGAAACCAGCTGAGATTAATCTTCTCGGCATCGCCTGGTTCCAAGGATCTCGTCTTGGCAACCTGGCCGAGCGTGGTCGAGGCTGAGCGATCCGAAATTAATCTCCTCGACATCGCTTGGCTCCAAGGGTCTTGTCTTGGCAACCTGGTCGAGCGTGGTCGAGGCCAAGCGATCCGAGATTAATCTTATCAGCATCGCCTGGCTCCAAGGATCTCGTCTTGGCAACCTAGCCGAACGTGGTTGAGGCCGAGCGATCCAAGATTTTATTCTTGGAGTCGCCTGGTTCTAAGGATCTTGTCTTGGCAACCTGGCCGAGCGTGGTCGAGGCCCTAGCGATCCGAGATTAATCTCCTCGGCATCGCCTGGTTCTAAGGATCTCGTCTTGGCAACCTGGCCGAACGACGTCGATGGGAATCAGCTTATAACTTCGTTTCGTCCTGCTTTGATGAGACTCTTTCTGTCGAGAAACTTTAAACCCTTTATTGATGGTGATTAGGGCGTGGACTGTTAAAAACCTGACTGGCAGGGCCAGAAAAAGGGTACCCACTACAAATGCATAAGCAGCAATGAAGTACAAGATAAATAAATAAATAAGATAAAGCTTATCTATTGATAAAATGTCTTTAAATTTTGAGAGTTCCAAGGCCTCGGTAGAATCTTGCCATCAACGCTGCACAGGATGAAAGAGTCGTGTCTGGCTTACTTGACCACCTGGTAGGGTCCTTCTCATGCCTATCCGAGCTTTTCTGGATGTTTCCTAGCCGCCTCGGCCTTTCTTAGAACATAGCTGCCGATCTTTATATCGTTCGGCCTTACCCTTTTGTTGTAAAACCTTGTTGCTTTTTGTCTGATGGCTTCTGAACGAGCGGCTGCCTTATCCCTGTCTTCACTGAGAAGCACAAGTTTTGCTCGGTGCGCTTCGTCATTCCGCTCTTCTTTGTAACCCGACACTCTTTGGTTGTGCATCACCACTTCTACCGGAACTAAGTCCTCTGCTCCAAAGGTCATTCGGAACGGCGTTTCTCCTATGGCTCCGTTCGGGGTCGTTTTATATGCCCAAAGCACTTCATCTACTTTATCCATCCAAGTTTTTCGTCCGTCTAAGCGCTTCTTGAGGGCGTTCATTATCTTTTTGTTAGTATTCTCTGCAAGCCCGTTTCTTTGAGGATGAGTTACTAAAGACAGCTGGAGCCTTTTCCTAACAAACTCAAACTTTCGACAACTACAATGGACTTCATCATTTGTTAATCATAAGTGACAATATTAGGGTAGCTCTTCCCTATAAGAGTGATCTCATATTTTGCAATTGTACAATCTTTGCCACAAAGACAAAAACTATAATCATGAGGATGATTCCATTGATCTTGAAAACATTTAAACACTTCTGGCGTGTCGACAATAGCTACATGCTTTAAAATTTGAATAGGTGTTGATAATGTTGTAGTGCTTACATTACTTCTAAAATTAGCTTTTAACTCATCAAATCGACGATCATCAATAAGCCCCTAGAAGTGATTAAAAAATTATAAAAAGGTATACTGATAACTCACATACCTTTTTACAATGCTATTCATGCTCTCACTTTTTTGGGTGGTGGTAATGTCTGCATAAAACATTTTGCGTCCATAAACCAAAGCCCATTTTTCCTTTATATGAAACATACGTTTCAATGAATCATTATCTTCAAGTTCATATTTTTGCAGCATCTTATTACATGCATTGACAAAATTTTCTTCTTCATAGTCATTTATGCCTGAGTTGAAATCCCGCGAAAAATCTTTAAATTGAGAAAAACACCACTCAAATGGATTGCAGTATTTTGATAAATATGCCAGCTACACAGTCGATGATGAGTTTTAGGCCATCTTGAAGATAATGCCTTTGCGATCGCCACATCATGATTAGTAAGAATAGTTGTAGGCTTTTTCTCAAACATGGCTCTACCAATTATGTCGAACAACCACTCAAATGTAGGAGCAGTCTAATCATATAGGAGTGCCACACCCAAAACTGTTGTTTACTTATGATATTTCACACTGACAAACAAAGCAAGTGGACGACCCTCACCATTCTTTTTATAAGTAATATCAAAGCAAATAACATCACCAAAGTCTAAGTAGTCATTCCTCATCTTTGCATCTAACCAAAATATATTAGTTATTAAATCATCTTCATCTACTTGAATGGCATAACAGAAATTAGGATCTTCAACCTGCATTTTATACAAATATTTTAACACGCCAGCTGTATCTCCCTTTTCACGTCTCTTGTTCTTTTAAATCTTAAATAATTCTTGCAATCCTTCGGAATAAAGCCAAGATTATTTCTCCCACCTATTTGTCTCACCATAAGATCATAGGATGTTTTTAGAGGAATTCCCACATCATTAGCCATTTCAATTTGCATTGTTATAGCTAAAGATATCTTTCTGTGACTTCTATACAAATCTGTTTTGTTAGGACTTGAAAGATAGTGATTATGATCCTCAACAAATTGAATGACTTGAAATTTTCCAGTTTTTACACTATTAACTTTCATTCTTGCCTCACAACCAAATATTGTTTCTGAACATGGAGCTCTTATATACAAATCTCTTTTATCTGGCATCCTTTTACCTTCAACACTACAACAGAAAAGCCTGCAGCTCAATTTACCAGATTTATCTTTGTGGCTTTTGCCTCTTCTTATTCCAGAGCCCACATGTTTGGTATAAATTAAATAAAATTGATAAGCTTTTTCCTCCATCTTAAACTCTATGCCAAATTTTGGTATTAACTCTCTTACAACAGATGAGTGAACTTTGTTCAAATTTTCCTCAGAATTTGAATTCACCAAATCAGTTGAATTTATATTATGAGTCTTATTGGCAACCAAATTAGTTGAATTCATATTTCGAGTCTCATTGCCAACCAAATTAGTTGAATTCATATTACTACTTTCATTGCCAATGTCAATATCATTCTTATGCTGCTCCTTCTCAATTTCATAATCTAATCGACGGTATAGAGTAAATCTACCTTCCAATTCTACATCTGTCAAATCCACAAACGAAGTACCATTATTGCATTGTTTTCAGATAAAATTATTAACAAAATGAAAACGAGTGTTTAGAAAATACTAGGACGTATTTTAATTTGCCATGTATACCTTATTTAATTCCTATAAAAGAAAAAGTGATTGGAGGTTTCATAGTAAATTATTCCCATAACATGAATAATATGTTTTAGAAGGTCTCGACCATAAGTTAATATTAAGTAACTCAACATTTACAATATACATTAATTATCACTCACGTATATGTATAAACAAAAACTATAAACAAAAACAAAAAAGTTAGATACGAATGAATTCTAAATATATCCAAAACTTACTGTAAGGAAAACATAAATAACAAATTCAGTTTAACAATGACCAGACCCATTGACTAAAGTACCTTATATCTCTCCATATTAAATTTAATAATAAAAATAAATAAAAAAATGATGTATTCTTGACAACAATGTCATATTAGCAAGAATTCAAAAGAGGCAGACATCAAAATGACGCATTTATGAAAGGTTGAGTTTACTGAGCCATTCCTCGAGAATTGCTTAAAAATATAGATACAAAGAGAAGGAATGGTAATAAAAATAAGTGAGCTTTAGAATTGCTTAAAGATAGAGATGCAGAAAGAGAGAGAGAATGATAATAAAAACAAGTAACAAAAAACAAACAAAACTTACTTGACAAGATACTTGAAATTCATCAAAATATTATCTTTCTTCTTCTGCTGTGATCTTCTACTTCTTTACCAACAAATTAAAATTGTAAAAATATTATCTTTCTTCTCCTGCTTTGATCTTCTACTTCTTTACCAATAAAGTTAATTTGCTTTATGAGAAGGGAAAAAAGTTTCAAAAATATGAAAAATCAGATAACAAAGAAGCGCAAAAACAAACAAGTGAAATGGCAAGAAATCTTAGTTAAACATTGCTTTGGAAATGACAAACAATTATCGATTACAATCATCATCATTATGGTACTCTTATTTGTAATGAATATATTAATATTGTATTTTTGTATTTGATAATTTTCATTTTAATTCATTAATGCACAAATAAACATATATAAAAATTTTATGGCTAATATCCACCCTTTTTTACTTTTATTTCTTAATTTCAATTATTACATTTTATGTTAATGTTACATTAGTAGTATAATTGTATTAATTAATTCAAAATAATGGTTGTTCTTCCATATAAATTGAAAGTCATGGCATTGCACGACCGTGAGTTAGGTTGCACAGTCTTGCAGCAATTAAACGGTCGTGTAGCATATAAATTTAGTCTTTCTAGGATTCCTTCTCCATCTTCGTCCTAGAAAGAAATCATCCTAAATTTCACATAATTTTATGTGGTTGAGATTAGGGGATCTGAGTTGGGTTTTACAAGGTGTAGGAAGGGGGTGAAGAGACTCATAGTGAGATGGTAAGAGGGCGACTTCTGTATTATTTACAAAGAAAATGATAGAGGACGTCGGCACTACCAATGCTTCATCATTATTTATGCTCCATCCCTTTCCCTAATTTTGTAATAAATTTACAAGGATAGGAAGGAGACGAAGAGAAGAGAGGGAGATTTCTGTGGTGATACGAAGAAGATTATAGAGTACATCGACTGTGTCGACTTGGCTTATAAGCTATGCATTTTAGGAGGAGTAACAAAGTGTTTAAAATTTAATAATAACGATGATGTTTTTGAGTTAGACAGAATAAGACAGGATTATAATAGACAGAGGATCTAGACTCGATCACAAGAGCTATTTAGTACACTAAAAGCTGGCTAGTGGGTTAGTGTTATGTGCACCTAAAATAACACAAACAAATTAGGGCCTTGTGTTTGAATTTTATTTTGCTTTGTCTTTTAATTATTATTTTTTAGAAAATTTATTTATATTAACATTCTATTTTTACCTTTTTATTATTTATTATTTATTATTTTTTAAAATCACAATTTATTTAAAAATAAAATAGATCACTAACATTTATAAAATGTGATCAGTCCTTATAAATGTTAGTTATGGAATTTAAGGTGTTCCGTTCCATTCTTGAAAACTAAATCACATAAGGCATGATCTCACTTTATGAGTTTTAGTATTCTATAATTTTAGATGACTCTTACCTTAACATGAGTTATGTAAGGCGTGATCATGCCTTATGAATTATAGTAATCTAGAATTTTGGGTTTTTGATCTTGACAATTAAATTACATAAGGCGTGTGTTAAGTCGAAAAATTGACTTTACGTTTTGAATGATTTTGATGACAAACAAATAAATGAGAAAATCAGACAAAAGGAAAAGCAGACGCATTACCTTTTAATAAGGTGAAAAACAGACAATAGCTATGCGGTGAAAAACAGACAATAGCTATGCGGTAAAAAACAGACAATAGCTATGCGGTGAAAAAATAGACAATAGCTATGCAGAGAAAAGCAGACGAAAGCTACACGAAGAAAAACAGACGAAAGCGTATGCAAAGAAGAAAACAGACAAAGCGGAAAGCAGACGATACTAAAAGCAGACAAAGAGTGTCGGAGGTATCAGTCTATGGAAGTTACCAAGCACAACTGCCTAACCGTTTCTTTAAAGACTCAAGAAGCAGTTATCAAGAAGCAGTTGCAGACGCGACTATAAATAAGGAGTTGAAGTTCAGAAAAACAACTTTTGAATTTTACGAAAAACAACTTTTGACATACGAAGTTATCATACAGAGATTATTGTGCGATCATTGAGAGC
>JANZLX010000004.1:7883155-7896190 GCA_025531955.1 Erythroxylum orinocense | reverse complement strand
TTATTATTATTAATTTTTAATTAGTTGTTATTATTATTATTATAAGTTATTCTTATTATTTTTAATTTTTAATAAGTTATTATTATTATTATTAATTTTATTATTATTATTATTATTTTAATAAGTTATTCTTATTTTATTATTATTATTATTATTATTTATTGTTAATAATATTTATTTTTATTATTATTATTAATTATTGTTATAAATTTTCTACTTACTATTTTTAAAATTATTGATTTTATTATTAATTTTGTTACATCAAATTAATTATCTTATTATTATTAATAATAATTACTAATTATTATTATACATTTTATACTTTTTTTAATTATTATTATTAATCGAGATAGAAAATAGGAATATGTTGTTTTTCTGTCGAAGAAAACTTGTTGTCAAAATTTAGAGAAACGATGTTTTTTTGTTTCTGTAAAACTGTTATGGTTTTTTTATTTTCAAAAACAAAAAATCACAACAGAATAAACCAAACACGTTTTACTTGCCTGTTTTTCGTTTTACAAAAACTACAACAAAAAACGGAAGAAAAAAACAGAAACAAACATCCCCTAAAATAACATGCAAATACTTTTTCTTTACATAAAAGTTAGTCATTAATTGCCTCATCCTTATTTTGTTAATATAGAACAAGGCACAAAATAAAAATTTATTTAATTAAATAAATAATTTGTCCCAATTAATGATTTTAAAATTTTAAAATAACTTCTAATAAAATATGATTATCAATTAAAAATATTATTATTACTTATTTTAAATCAAATTTATGATTAAATATACCAAGAACTGTTACAAATTTAATATAAAAATTTTGCATCATGTATATTTATAAGATATTTTTTCTTTTTAAAAATTTTATTAATTAATTTTAATACTTAAATAAATCAACTCAAAAAATATTTTTTATTAATGTATCGCAATTATAAATTATTATATAAAATTACGAACGCATAGGTTGACATTAGAATAACGACGTTTTATTTTCTGTCGGTTGAATGTTTTCCGAATTTTTGGATTTAATCATAAATTAAGACAAAGTTCTGGTTTTGGATTTAAAAAATTATTATCGCCAGCCCTTATTGCCGTTCTCTTGGAACCCGTTCTCGTTCGAGCTCCACGTCCGCGGTGAGTCTCCCGCGATATCCAATTTCCTGCACTTTTAATTGTTATTCTAAATCATAAAGTCATCTGAAGAAAACACATAACGGGTCCTCAAACGATGTGATTGATTTGGTTTTGATTTTCACTACAAATTTTGATTGCGTTATGATCCTCGGATTCTTATATTAAATCTCTTTTTTTCAACTTGAAATCGGATTTAGGATCACACAGCAGTTGAAGCTCATCTCCTTTTGTTTTCATTCCAAGTAACGAGTGTTTATTCCTGTCTTTTAACACATTGGATGTACACAGGCGATGCTACTCTTCTGCTAAAATATTAATCGCAATATGGGGCTAGTAAACATGGCCCCGGTCGGTTATCAAAGTGTTGGTGATGTATTTGGCGGTGGTGCTAATAAAAGATGTGAGAGCTATTTGGTTTTCCCTTTTGAAACTTCCCTTGGAGCTGGGACTCGGACATTCCTGTACGTTGTAGGTCTAGCTTACTGTTTCCTTGGATTGTCTTCTATTACGGCTCGGTTTTTTGGGTCTATGGAGAATGTCGTGAAACATTCGCGAAAGGTCGTGGAGATAGATCCTGTAACCAATGCTGAGGTTGTTAGGTATGAAAAGGTGTGGAATTATGCCATTGCAGACATTTCTTTGCTGGCATTTGGGACCAGCTTTCCTCAAATTTCGTTAGCTACTATTGATGCCATTCGCAACATTGGCGATCTGTATGCTGGAGGTTTGTAACTGGTGTTGTAAAAGCTTATTCTTCTACCTTTCACCTTGTTTATTTGGTAATTAAATCCTGTTTTATTGTTCTTAATTTATTCAACCTTTTGAGGTCAGGTATACCTTTATACTTCAATGATATCTTGATAAGACTATAGTCAGGTATTCTCTTACTTGCATATTGAAGTACAAGATCTAAGGTTGAATTAATCTATAGGACTGGGTCCTGGAACGCTTGTTGGTTCTGCGGCATTCGACCTTTTCCCAATCCATGCCGTATGTGTTGTTGTACCAAAAGCTGGAGAACTGAAAAAGATAGCTGATATAGGAGTTTGGCTGGTGGAGCTATTTTGGTCTTTCTGGGCTTATATTTGGCTCTACATAATTTTAGAGGTGAGTTATTGGATGTTTCACTGATGTTGGTGTTTCATAATTTATTATTGTTTCTTGTATGGTTGTTATTACTTAATCTACTGCATTCGTATACACTTCCTATTCCAAGCTCAATGATATCTGTGCAAGCATTGTCTTTCGAAATTATAACTCATAATAGTTCAAATTAAAATGCCTGACCTCACCATCGCACGTACTCTTCTGTAACTGTCACTGTTTAGAGGATCCTTAATCTTGATTCTGATTAACGTAATTTGGGAAATTGCTTGGTAGTTCAACGTCTTATTTTCTTCTGCAGGTATGGACTCCAAATGTTATCACGCTTTGGGAGGCCTTGTTGACGGTACTGCAGTACGGATTACTGCTCACACATGCTTATGCTCAAGACAAACGCTGGCCTTACCTGTCTCTTCCTATGTATGTTTTCCATTACTTTATTTTGTTCATCTACAGTAGTCATATATAAATGAATATTGATGCTCAGCTCTTATGCTACTTTGATATCCGAAGTCCAAGGACTGAAAGGCCAGAGGACTGGGTACCTGAAGAGACTAATTCAGATACACATGTGAACAATGTCTGTGATGAGTACTCTGAGATACATGATTGTGGCGAAGATGGAAGCAGGAATGTTGTTGACATATTCTCTATCCATTCAAACAATGAGACAGGTACTCATGTATTGCCAAGTTACTCTATTCATGTTTTAGTAAATAGCAACTATAATATTTCAACAACTTATCAACAGTCACTTAGCATTTGTTCCATAGTAATCAATGCCGTGCTCGGCCAAGACAAACTAAATGGATTGGTTAGCCCAATTAATGCTTTTATCAGTCGTCTTTCAAGTAGTTGATACAGTCAATAGAACAACACTTTATTGATGGAAATGTAGGATTTCGACACCTGAGAAATAAGAGATCAACTTCTGCATGTACTTGTTAAGTGACAAGGATTTGGGTTGTGCAGATAATTGTTCATGTCAAGGCATGTGTTCTTAGTTGACCTTTAGCCGAGGTAAATTTTTTGTATGCTACTGAATAAAATTGAAATTAACAATCTTCTAAGTTTAATATTGCATTCTTTGCCTTGTTCACACATGCAAGCAAGGGAAACAATAATTTGGTCCCGGATAATACATAAGAGGGAAATGAACTGTATTTGTTCACTTTTTAATTTATTTGAAATTATAATGCAATGAATTTTGTACTTTATGAACGAGTATGACAATTTGATTGATTAAAATCATAAAACAATCATAACAATAATCAAAGAGAGTAAGAAAAAGAGAAACAAAATCGATTATAGTGGTTCCACCAAATAATCCTTCTTCTACAGTCATTCCTTATGCTACATTTGACATTTTATTTTCATATCTTCTATAGGTGAAAAGAAGCCTTCCTTACAGGTTTCTTCCTTTGAGTGAAGAGGAATCTTTATAGATCTTTCTTTCTTAGGGTGAAGAGAAATCCTTTACGTAGCTTCTTGTCACGGGTGAAGAAGAACCTTGACAATGCTATTGCTCTCTGAATTGATATCTCAATCACTTAGATAAAATTTAATTGCTATCTGAATTCATATCTTAATCTCAATTCAATTGCTCTCTCAATTGAACTCTCTCAATTGAACTATTAGTTTCTAGGTACATTCTGCTAGCGAACCACATATATTTCATTAACATATATTTGACTAAGGGTTCGGTTAGTGTATTCCCTAGCCTAACAAACTACACTCGTTATTTATTTATTTATTTTTGTTCCTAGGTTATGCTAGCTAAACGAAACCCTTGGGCTGAATTATCTCTAAGCCTAGCAGAAGACAGCCATTATGTTCCTTTTTGTTTCTAGTTTAGGATGGTTAAACCCTTAGGCTAGCCAAACCCCTAGAAAAATCAACTTTCAAAAACACTTTAAATAACCAATTTTCAACACTTGGAAGTTTTTTCAAAAGAATCAAAGCAACATATTTTGATGAAAACTTGATTCAGAATCTTTTCAAAATTTCTCCAAAGTTTGTTTGAATATCAATATGTTAAAAAAAAAATTTTGATTATGGAAGGATTTATGCATTATGCCTTACATGTAAATAATACGCAATGATGGATCCTCTAAGCCATTGAAATGACCAAGATAAGGTTGTAAGAAAGATTACAATAGCTTTTTTATTATATATGTAATGACTTAATTTTATTTTTGTTCTTGGTCCACTTAAATTGAATTGCTGTGAAGTTCTCTTGAGTTGTATTTGGTGTTCCACTTTGCTTATTTTGATCCATTGATCACTTTGCACTTCCATTGAATTAATCTTTGACCTTTTACTTGAATATTATATCACTAAAGACAAAGATATTAACAATAACATGTTTTCTTATCATCAAAATCATGAGTTAGAACTTCACTTGGTCGAATAAGTAATTTAATGCTATATTTGTAGTTTAAATGAAGAAAGATAATGAGAATAAAGAGGTGCTCCATTAGAAATACTTATAGCAGATCTGCATGTGAAAGGTGATATGTTAATTAAGCTGTTGATCTATAATTTTATCATTATAGGATATCAAGATTCATTAGATCTGTTTTAGGAAGCATCAATTTGACCTAAATTGCTGACTTCAAGTTTTATTTATTTATTTATTTTTCTAAGTGAGAAGATGATATGAATCTGAAAGTCAAAATTTATTATCTGAAAGTCCTACTTTGCAGGTCCTTTGTATCAAAAAGTGCCTCAGACAGATGATGCAGCAGAACCCTCCAGCGAAAACTTAAATAGGGAACACAATGTTAATGTTTTTTCTCTCTGGAAGCAGCAGTTTGTGGATGCAATAATGGTACACTATCTCCAGCATATCTGGAAATTTAGAACTTCCTTAAATTGATAGTTAAAAGCTACTGTCATCTGGTTCTGTTCCTACATGGAAAAACTTCATTCTCCTCTTTGTTGATTGTTATATGGTTCCTGAAACAGTTGGAAAGTCCAGATTCAAGAAAATTAAGCAGCTCTCTGCTGCGGCTAGCAAGAGTCTCCTGGCAATTAGTAGTAGCACCTTGGAGGATTTTGTTTGCTTTTGTGCCACCCTATCATATTGCTCATGGATGGGTTGCCTTCATTTGCTCTCTTATCTTCATTAGTGGGATTGCTTATATTGTAACAAAGCTCACTGATATTATAAGCTGTGTCACAGGTTTTCTTCTTCTCTATAAATACAATTTACATTTACCTTTCCAAGCCTAGAAATAAGATACCCCGTGTCTTTTTGATTAACTCTCAAAAATGACCAATTTCTCCAGGGATAAATGCTTACGTCATTGCATTTACGGCATTGGCCAGTGGGACATCATGGCCTGATTTAGTAGCAAGTAAGATAGCAGCTGAACGTCAAACAACAGCAGACTCTGCAATAGCAAACATTACTTGCAGGTTCGTTGTATGTAATTTATGGAAGTCTTATGTCAAACTGGTGGGGGGTAGAGTTGATATCTGCATCTATATATGCATCTGGAATTTTTGAGAAATTTTCAGGGAATCACATTGACTTGAATATCAAACATACTTCTGTAGAATTTACAGCTAGATTTTGAATTACTCTAGAACCAACCAAACTTAAAATGGAATTTTAATCACTCAAAAGTAATTTACTGTACTTTTTAATCTCCAATCATGATGTCACTTATCCCTGCGTTCCTTAAGAATTGAGGCAAAGGGACATAGCATACAGTGAAATTTCTGTCTATTCTGAGACAGGAACATTGCTAAAAAGTTTATTTAAGCCAAACATATGCAATGTAGTCTATTTCATTTTTTCTTATTACTTTTCATCATTCTTACCTTTCATTTCTGACTCTCGGTATACTCCAATGTGGGAGCATATAGCTGACGAAGACAAAAACTGATCCTTGTCTTACTTACACTTTGTAGCAATTCGGTGAATATATATGTGGGGATTGGCGTTCCATGGCTGATTGATACTGCGTACAACTTCGTCGCATATAGAGAAACGTTGCACATCAACAATTCTGCAGGACTCAGTTTTTCACTACTTGTCTTCTTTGCAACTTCTGTAGGATGTATCGCTGTTCTTGTTTTCCGGCGTTTAACATTGGGTGCAGAACTTGGAGGTCCTAGGATATGGGCCTGGGTAACATGTTTGTATCTCATGTTGCTCTGGGTTATTTTTGTGGTGCTATCATCTCTTAAAGTTTCTGGTATCATTTGATTGGTAGTTTTTACGGAGTATATCTATATTCTATCTTTTGTTGTGCTATATTCCTTGTATTTTCAGCTATTGCCTGATTAAAGACATGGGTGTTGGAGATCGGCAGCTCCAAAACATGATTTAAATCTGGCAATGATTAGACAGAGGATTATTCACTGGAGTTAAAACAGAGATGGGAGAAGTCACAAGCCATGCCTTTAAGCAAGTCCAAGTTCAATATATACTTGACGAACCCAAGATAGAAAGCATTATTGAGTGCCCAAATCGTAAACTAATAACCTTATAACATGCAGAGTAACACCTTTCCAAGGATACACGTTTTTTAAAAATAAAGTCACGCTCAAAATCAATAAATTTTATTTGGCAGAAATAACTGAAGTTTGACAAGGAATAGCTCCCTTCGAGCAACCTACTCCAACATTCTAATGGCTTGCGTATATAGATTCTCACCGAAGAAAACACCAGAACTCCCACCAACTTCATTTTGCAGTTCTTATATAAATTCTAGCCTAAGCCAGGGCGCCCGTACAAGCTGTGGCCGGAGTTGCTTCGAGCTGTTTCTTTGGACAACTGTATTTCTTGGTAATGAATCTGAAGAAGGCGGATAACATGACATATCAACATAAATATTTGATGCTACTTTAGCTTGATAACTTGGGAAGGAAACCCTTTCTCTCATTCTCCAATAAAAACAGTGGAATCCAATAACAAGTAAATTCTTCACACACAAGGAAGTGAACCAACTTTTCTGTTATTTCTATTCTTATTCTCAAGCTAATTACAGCACAAGAGTCGAAATATGAGAAGGGAATGTTACTATAATAAATAAGTCGCAAGGTTTACACAAATTACCTGAAGAAATCTCTCCACAGCAACTCAAACATCAACCAGTTCATTCCAGTGTCTGGTGAGTTGCTACCACCACCATTGAACTTTGATGCAGCAGAAACAGTTCTATAAATCGAGTCATTTCAATTCGTGAGGGCATAACTTATGAAATTATATAATGGTATAATCGAAGAGAAAAAAAAAAGGAAAAAAGGAGAATTTGAAGCACACCTGGTAGCAGTTTTCTTTAGCTCATCAAACATCAAACGAGGGGAGATGCATCCCATGGTTAGCCATGGAGAAATTTTGCAGGAAAAGTTTGCACCATAGATGCTATCATTGGCTCCATTGATTCCCTTAGGAGGTTGCGCTTGGCACTCAGCTGCAAACTTGTTAAGCCTCTGCAATGCTTCAGTTTCTCCACCCACCATTGAAGCATTAGCAGCTGGCTTTCCACCCTGCATTATGCGCGCCGTATTTACAGTTGTATTGAGAATAATGAAAAGGACAAAATTGTCTATGGTTCGGACAGATCAATTTTCCAGTTTACGTCTGAATCACAGCTTAGAAGCTGCAGCAACCCTTGCAGTCAACAACTGAGAAACACTAAGCAAAATACTCTAGCTACACTTTGTAAAGCAACTGACAAGAAGTACATTTTCAAAATCATATGTTATCTATTAAAGATCTTTTCGGTGGCAATTAATTTACACTAGAAATCCAGAAAATAAAAAAGTTAGCAACTTTATTCATACATTCTCATTGCATTTTGTGGCATTTCTATATCACTACCAAACCTGAGTTTAGAACATACCAGAAACCAATTACTCGGAAAAGAAACCATACCTGATTAGGATTGAGACCCAAATCCAACAAAGAAGGAATCTCGCCAACTTCTACGTCACCTCTCGAAGGCAACCCCTTCAATTGATCCAATGCTTCAATTGTCTTCCTAATCTCAAGACCCTGCACTTTTTCTCTAAAACCTCCATAATTCGAGGGCATATCTTCCAACTTAAAAGGCAAATCATCCAAATGATACAAAGTACTTCCCCAAAAGTACTTAACCTCAATGCCTTCATCTTTCATAACAGCCTCAATCTTCTCCTCTGCCTTAACTTCATCATAAGACACCTCTCTATGTGCATACACAGCATCAGCACCGATAGCCTGTGCCAATTCAACAAGAACGGTCTCAGGTTTCCCAACTCTCACAACAAGATCAGACCCTCTTGCCTGAAGATTCTTGCGAAGGTCAGCGACCGATTCAATCAAAAAGGTGGCACGATAAGGCCCCGTCTTATCAAACCCAGATGATGATTTCCCGTATTCTCTCGGGTCAAAGCAGTAAACGGGCAAAACAGAAACGGACTCATTGTTAGCAGTGTTGAGACATTCATTGTCGTTAGCGCGAAGGTCGTTGCGAAACCAAACGATGGAAGCGCGGCGAATACCGGCGGCGTTAGATGGTTCTGATGGGCGGCGAGGGTTGAGAGAGAGAGGGTTGTAGAGAGGATTCGCGGAGATTGTGGACTTGAATGACAAACTGGGAGGAGAGGGAGAGGAGGTTGTAGAAAGAGAAAGGTGAGTGAGAGAAGCAGCTTGTGTTGGGACTTTAACCTTGTTTGGAGCAGAGGAAAACAAGGCAGAGATTTTAGGTTGTGTGAAGAAGTTGTTGGAGAGGATTGTAGAGAGAGAAAGAGACAGAGAGGCATGAGGTACAATTGCAAGTTGTTGTTGTTGTTGTTGGGTGTGTTCTTCAGTGGATAGGGAAGAGGGCGATTCAGAGGATTCTTGGATATAGAGATTAGGATCCATTTTGCAGGAGATTGGGAGTTTGAGATAAGTTGGTGGGTGTAGGTGTGTTTGTGTTTTACGCTTCAGTTCTGCCTTTGTCTTCTCCTTTTGCCGTGCTCCATTGAGTTGAGTGAGTCCGGTTTTATGGCTCGTGTAGGTTGGGGGCCCAAAGGCTTGAGAATGCGAAGGAGTGGTGAGTCGAGTCTTTCGATCAACCATTCGACTGCGCCAATGCCAACAACCTCACCTAACACCAATCACCGATGCCGCTCGTTAAGTGCATTCCTAACATTTTGTTGTGGGTTTGGAAGGGTATTTTGGAGATTATGCATGTGGTTGGTGGAAGCAGCAAATAAATTGTAAAGGCAAATTAGACCCTGGCCAATCAGCTTTTGTGGCGTGATGGCAATCTCTCTTCCCGTCCATGTACAATGCCTCCGTTTCTAGTCCCAAGTCAAAGGACCTTTGTTGTGTTACTTGATCAACTAATGTTAACATTTAACCACGAGGTGTGGCGTATTGGTTAGCTCGCTTCTGCCCCTTAATTATGTGGTGGAGAGTTCGACTCCCCCTTATGGGAATGGAACGCACCTCGTGACCAGCCATTTATCGCTTAATACGAGCTTCGGTGGCGAGTCCGGATTAGTCGAATACCTACGTGGTGCCGAAAACCGGATGGTTTAATTAGTGATGACTTATTTCTTTAGGACATGAAACTAGCATAGCAGTTTTGAGTTTATATATATATATTTTTCAAATTATTTCTCCTCTTCCCTGTTAATTTTAAGTCATGAAGTCAGATATAGAATATGATGATTGTATAATATCTTTCTAATAGATGATTGGTGAAATTGGAAATGTGCGGAAGAAAAGAAAAGAATAAATGTTGCAATAGACCGTCTTCTCAATTGCTTGTGAATGTTAGACGATACAATTTTATAATCTGTGAAACAATTTCTACATATTTCCTTTCATATATGGAACGTTTTTTGCTATGTACCTTCACCAGCTACTTCCATGTCGAGCTCGTTGCTCAAGTGCGCTTTGAAGCTGAAGAAAAATGTTAGTTTCAAGTCTAAGCGCGGATTTGAGAATGACCCACTATTTTAATCCGCCATTGATGCAGCTTCACTGGTTTTCATGAGATCCATTGACCAGTTGAGTATCTTGTCTTTGTTCTCTGTTTGTGTTGTATTGTTTTTTTTTTGTTCATCATTTCGTACAAGCTTTCTGTCGAATTGTTCACTTGGAATAACAATTGTGGTCATTTAGGTCCTAATTTGTGAGTGCAAGAGTGGATGATTATGTCTTCAGGACAATCCTCAAGACTTAATTGAGCTTTTAAGCTAATGGCTTAAAGTTCGAGTATTTGTCTATTTCGAGTAATCTGATATTAAGTCTAGCTGCATACTAGCTTAAATTTGCACTGATGCTTGCATATGCAGAGCATCGTTTTGTCAATTATATGCTAGTTGCTTTAGTCATCCTAACGTACAGATGAATTTGAAGAAGTACTAGTGCTATTTTGTTGGCTAGGAATAGGGTTCATCGATGATAAGTTGCCCCATACACTGAACTGTTGAAGATCTTAAGCATGATCGTACCTATGAATGTTAAAGCGTTCTTTATATCTTGCACGTTGTTTTACCGACCAATGGGATGGAGATTACGAAGAATCGTATACAAAACGGAAATAAAAATGTAATCATTATTCAATTTTACGTTTAACAAACATACTAATATTAAAACTAAGTAAAAATAAATACTTAAAATTTGTGAGGATTAATCAATACTGAACTTCGAAAATTTGAAATTTCTATATATTCCACGTTAAAAAATACGTCCCGTTTTTAATATTTAATATGGCTATAGTTAAATTTGAAGAACTCCTTTTTTAGGATAGAAAACAATTTTCTAAACTATGCTTATGTTTTATGTTCACGTACAAAAAATGAGAGTATCCTTTATATCAATCTTCTCTTCGTTTTTTTTTTCATTCATGTACAAAAAAATAAAAAACGTATATATATTGTTCCAAAGGTAACGCACAACAAATGATCTTCAGACCCATAACTGGCAAATTGTTTTAACGTTGTTATTTTAAAACTTGAAACAACTACCTTATGCATCCTTTCGTTTTGGTTTTGTTTTGTAAAACCAAAAGAAAGCCACTAAATTAAAGGTCACCAACTGACGCCTTCTTTGCTATTTTTTAAATAATAATTATTATTGATAAAATGAAAAAATAAAACTATTTTATTTTATTCATTTATTTTGTATAAGAGAATTTTTAATATTAATTATATTTTTTATGCTAGTAAAAATATAATAATATGCCATATAGATTATTTAATAAATTATTAGTTAAATAATCATAAACAGGAAATATTACACTTATAAGTGTGTGAACATATAGGTTCATCACTAAACCGGTAATAATTAATCCAATTAATTACTAATTAAGGTTAGCGTCTAACAACACTCCTTAACGACCGAATAGTGTGAAGTAACAAACTTACAAAGACCGAACCTGATTAAGGATAATGTATTACTACCTTCCATCATTATAACTCCGGATTATCCTAAGGTATGGTTTAACTGTCAAACCTTATTAGATAACCAACTATGTTACATGTCGATTATTAATAATTGGTGAATGACTTAAGAAACTCTTTTTTCTCACTCATTCAATCGCCCTAGCCAAGGTCTTGAAATAACCATTAATATCAATGACAACATAGAGCTTAAACTCATTACCTAAAGTCGATGGATCCCATCTTAACTCACCACTAATCAGATAGGTACTTAATTATATCTAATGATCATTCAACTAGTATTTTTGCACACTAGATATCTGACATCAAAACATAATAAGTGACCTATTGATTACTATGATGATCTCATGTCAAAAGAAAAATATACATTTAAATCCTTATGAGAATATCTCACTTGACAGTTCATAGGTAATATTAACCATTGGAAATTCTCAGTTTGGTTAGTTCAATGATCATATCTCCATATGCATCATCTATATATGTAACGTAGTAAATGAGATCTACTAATATCCATCCAATAGATACTATTATATACATATTGATTTAACTGGATCATTAAAGTCCTTATTTGATGATCTTATAATGAAGAACACTTTTAAATTAAATCATAAAGACTTGACTCTCATTATCATAATCTCCATTATGATAAAAAGTGTATAAATTTAGCCTTTGCTTGGATGGAAGGAAAGCAAGAGAAAAGAAAGGAAGAGAAATACATTTCTCTTGATTTCCATTGTTTGGATAAAAATAAGCAAAGGGAAAGGGAGAGAATGGAGAGGAATATGAGAGAAATTTGGACCAATTATATTTCCCACCAAATTGGTAGGAAAGGAGGGGAAATTTAAGACAAGATAACTCTAATATAAGTAAATTACCATTGTATCCTTATTAAATCTAACAAATAAAGATAAACAAGTTCTATAAACAAGGACATAAAGGTTTAAAAAAAAAATTTCCATTCAATTCCCTCCTTTAATAAATTAGGAAAACAAACAAGAGAAAAGAAATCATATTTCTCTTCTATTCTTTTCTCCTCTTTTCCCTTCAATATTTCATTTCCTTTCCCTTGTGCAAATAAGGATCCAAACAAAGGCTTAATCAAGGACTTCTTATATTAGAATAAAAACAATAACATAATATGATAATAAAATCATCTTCCATGTTATTAAACAAAGTTAATAATCACATAATGATTGGGTCATGGGCATAATTCCAACAATCTCCCACTTTGTTGGATCGCATATGGTCTGAGTATTCAAAATATACTGCGGAAAATACCATACAAGAACATTACGTATAATCGAAAACACGAAGGATTAACGAAAATACCTTATTTGCGTCAATAGGTTGCTTCTTTTCGGATTCCAAGACACTGCAAATCGCGAATGCCCTCTA
>JANZLX010000004.1:7844212-7860031 GCA_025531955.1 Erythroxylum orinocense | reverse complement strand
CATGTACTTTTCATTTATCAGATTCTTTGTTTGTCATCAAAACTATTTAACTCGTAAAGTCAATTTGACTTAACAGAGTCAATCTCCACAAGGTTCGAGACTCTACCAAAATTCGCACCAAGTCCGATCCCACTCGCCCACGTCTGCCTTAGTGTTTTCGCATGCCTCCCTCTTGCGTGAATCCAGCTAACCTCCTCCCCAAGGCCTCTCATGAAGGTAGCTGAGAAGTGCATTCGACCGTATCTCTGTGTTTCCTTGTTGCCTTTTTTCTTATTGCTTTCTTAGCATTGTTTCTTCGAGTGTGTGCGAGGTAAAACTATATATGAACTGCCTAAGTTGTGCTAGATCACTACTACCTCATCCTTATCATATTAACCATCTGGGTGATTATTGCCCTAGCTAATGACAGTCATCGCCACTAGCCAGCTCCTTCATCAGTGATCATGTTTACCGACGATGATGGCTAGGGACAAATTCAAAAATTATTTTAAGTAAGGGTAAAATATTTAAAGTACTCTTATATTACTGAAAAAGATACAAATATTTGTATTTTGATAAACAAAAAAATACATCATTGTTTTGAACTTTTTACATATAACCTATTACAATCTTTCCCTGTGAGTCCTTATATTTTAATATTGCTGTAAAATTTTTTCATTGTCAATACTATTGAAGATATCTTTCTTAATATATGTGATCAAACAGTCATTTATCCAAGAATCTCCCATTCGATTGTGTAAGCGATTTTTCACTATCTTTATTGCAAAAATGCTCTTTCCATCGATGCAGTAGCAATAGGCAAAATTAAAGCTAATCTTATAAGTAAAAACATAAAAGGGTACACAACATCCATTTTTATTTCAACTAGTTTCTTGGCAAGATCACTAATCCTATTTAATATAAAAAATTAATCACCAGATTGCATATCAACAATATAATTATCAAGTTGATCACCAAGAGTAATAAGCTTTACTTTAGAGAAATTAGAAGGATAAAATTCAGCAAGCTGAATCAATTTTTGCTTATCAAAAGCATAAAAAGAGTCACTTGGATTCAAGCAACATCAACCTTTGACTTCACCAACATCAACCTAAATGCCTCTTTTCCAATGAATCACATGATGATTGTTACCACTTCACGCCAGACCAAATACATATGTATGTCTTTTCTTCACTTATCAATACAATAACTTCTACTATTTTCAATTTAATTCATAAGGGAATCTAGGGTACTTCTTTTATCCCTATTATCATTTTTACGACTTTATATGCTACAATTTTTCGTCTATAATAAGAAATCTTATCTTGCGTCTTTACTTAAAGTCTAGACGAATGTAAATATTAAAATTGTACTAACTCTATTACAATTTACAACTTACAAGAACCTATCTCTATTTTATACGTACTACATATTCTTTCAAAGAAAAGAGGTGGGGATTTACCTATCAGCAGTAGAACGGGGTGGGGCCTGCGGAGGAATTCTTTTCACAATTGCGTTCAATATAGATTATTGTCTTTCGTTTTGGGTATGGTAGTCTTTGTAGAGTTAGGAGAAGAAGAAGCCAAAAAGATAAAAAGTAGTGTGATGAAGAAGCCAAAAGGATAGAAAATCTGAATAAAAAAGCCAATTAAACATATAGTTTTTATATCTCTATTTGTAGGCTTTCATTTAAAAAAAGTCATGAACTCAAATAATAGTAACCTTAATAAAAATATATGAGCTTAGATTTTTATTTTTTTGATATCTTAATATATCGATAATTTTTTATTATTTTTTCTCACCAATTAAATTAATGAGACAAAATTTTAATTTTTTATGAAATTAAAATTTAAAATAATAATTTTAAATTAAAATTTTTTAGATGTCAGTGGAGGCAAGTGCCCCCACTTACCCCCACTGTGGCTCCGTCCATGATGAAGGCTCACATTTTTGTAACAAACAAACCAATGCAAATTCAGAACCAATGCACCCATTCAAACCAATTCAAGTTTTAGACAACAAACCAACCGAATCTAGAAAATCAAACCAATCTAAGGAAAGAGTTAATAAATTTATTTTCCTGAAGCCATAAAGTAAAGAGGCATTAGGAATTCCACAAGTAGAACATAAATTAGGATTAGGCAATGGGTTTTCTATTTTAAACTTTTTCAAATGTTAACATTTATTTTAAATATTTTGTAAATATTAGGATTTATTTTGAACATACTAAAACGTTAAAGTCCAATTCAATCATAAGTATAACCTCCGTAATCAATTGAGTCAATTGGTTATTTGTTTTAAATATGTGAATTTATTTAATAATATTATTCAAAATATGTAATTAACTGAATATTAGGGATGTTAAAAAAAGATCTGGCTCTACCCGACCTGTGATCCTGACTGTTACTTCAAAAATGATGGCATTTTTTATATTTTCTTTAAAAAATATATATATGGTAAGCCAATGAACCAAGCCGAGCCTGGGCTACTCCAATTTGGCCCATTTACCTCTCAACTGAATATAAATATGACAAGTATTTGCAAAATTGCTCATTATACAAAGTGAATTCAGTAAAAGAAAGTCACATGGGACGCGTTAAATCTTAGCTTAAATAGAATAAGTTTTTGATGTATACATTAGTCCTTTATTTAGTAATATAAATCGTACTTAAAATGTTTTTGTTCAACTTGATATTGGCTACAAATTAATAAGGTGAAGTTTGCTCATTGCTTGGGAGGAAGTCAACCCTGAGGTCAATGCAAAGGGCCCGCTGGCTGCTGGCTGCTGGCCTACGTTGGCAGATGGCAGTCTGATAGGAGTTTTGACTTTGGACTCGGCCTATTCTTCTCAACAGCTTATAAAAGCTCCGGCGTAACGTTGTCCCTTCTATGTTGAAACGATAAAAATTCTTCAATAAGTTTCACTTGAACCAATCACTTAGTGCCAAATCATCAATACCAGTATTTCATCACCTTGCTTGGCAACGCAGAGTGGACGAAATATACGGTTGTTATTTACAAACACCAGTTCAACTAACCCGCTGCTCCAGTTTTAGCTTCTTTGAGAAGCTCAAAACATTAAACAGTTGATTTGGTCGTTAGCCCTTTTTCTCTCGCTTATTTAACAAGTTGATGTTTCCCTGCATTTCCATTCCCATAGCATCAACTCCATAAACTCATTAACAGCATCCATCCAAAGCTCTTACATTGGTAATTCAGTCGTCTCTTCAGTTAAACGCACACAAGCTTGAGCTTCTTGTTCTTTCCAGTTCAATTTTGGTTTTTTGAAATTTTATATTGTAGGTTCGAAGACAAAAACTGTTGAAAATGTTGTCTGAGAGTTCGTTAGTAGATGCTTCAGTTGGCAAGAAGAGGCAGAGGGAACCAGAAGTTGATGGTTCGAAAAGGTCCGAGAAAATTAGGGTAGTTGATGAAGATCTTAGTAAGATGGGCATAGCGGCACTTCGCGAAGTAGCGGTTCTAGTGGGTGTTTCGTCAAGTGGGTCAAAGAGAGATTTGATCCATAGGCTTTCTGCAGAATCACGGATGGACTCAAACAACGTTGCGCTTGAAGATTTACTTCCTAGTTCGTACTTTAACTTGATTCATGAATTAAAAGCCGTTTGGTTTTCCTCTACTGATTGAAATTTACTGCAGGGAAAAAAGATGATGAAAAAGAAAAGGAGAAACAGGTCATTAGTGGCAGGAAGGGCACTGCAGTGCTGGATCAGTATTTGGCCGACCACATAAAGACAGAGTACCACGTTTTACAGCATGTAAAATAGTGTGATTATTAATAGAATTTTTCATCTTTAGTATGATATATAATTCCTTGCTTAACTTATCTAACTGTTTTTTATTACCAGTAAGAAAAAAGAATCATGAATCCACAAGAGCACTAACCTCTCTGTTGCTAAGCTAAACTTCATCCATTTCCCTGCAGGATGATAACATCTATGATGCGACTCTGAACCAGACAAACGTTGGGGATAACAATAACAAATTCTATGTTATTCAAGCTCTTGGTTAGTTCTTCTTGCCGGAGTAGTAAATTGTTGAACTTTTTCTTTTTCATAAGTCTCATCTGATCCTTATTAATTTAGTGGTGGTTGGGCTTTCTTGGCTACGTTAGAAGCATTGCACGATATGTTGATTTGGTATCATGACTATGCACAGTATTTGATTGAGTTTACTTATGAAACAAATTGCAGAATCTAATGGCGGTGGCAAATTCATAGTGTACACTAGATGGGGTAGGGTAGGAATCAAAGGTCAAGACAAGTTACAGGGACCTTATGCTTCAAGGGACATTGCTATTAAGGAGTTTGAAACAAAATTCTTTGCGAAGACAAAGAACCACTGGGCTGATCGTAAGGAATTCATTTTCCACCCAAAATGCTATATGTGGTTGGAGATGGATTATGACAGAAGCAAAGAATCTGGCGTGAGTTATTCTTGAGATTTATGTTGTCTAATCTGCCTCCGTTATCAGACTACATGCAGTCCACAGTTGTATGTTCTGTTCTTGAATCTTGTAATAGATCATGTTTCCTCTAATATGTGCACTTCCATTGTCAGGCTGAGGAAAGGTCTACTCTCACCGTGGAAAGTCAGCTTCGTTTGACGAAGCTTGACCCTAGAATTGCAAATTTTATAGCTCTTATTTGCAACATTGACATGATGGAG
The DNA here is from genome assembly GCA_025531955.1 of Erythroxylum orinocense. NCBI lineage: Eukaryota > Viridiplantae > Streptophyta > Magnoliopsida > Malpighiales > Erythroxylaceae > Erythroxylum > Erythroxylum orinocense. The sequence continues at coordinate 7,855,366 of JANZLX010000004.1, read as the reverse complement.
CGGCGAATGCTGGAACTAGGTACGTAGTTTCTGATGAAACGATATGACAACTAATCAAGTGTCGTAGTTTCCACATCAGAGTAAACTGCTGAAATGCTGAGCAGAACAAATCCTAGTACTGTTCTGAGACAGAAGTCATGATTATCAGACATCTCTTTCTGTTCTATTGAAAGTAGGACTTGGGTTTGAAACAACTTCGAAGCTCACCTTCCATTAACCTCCATCAAGATCTGGAAACTTATTTATAGCTTCCCAATTGCATTGTTCTTGCTACTATCATGCTAAAACGCTGCAGATATCATTAAAAGAACGCCATATATAGTCCAAATTCGCCCTTATACTTAATCAGGGCAAGTGACAAATGCCACTGAGCAAAAAGGACCTAATTGTGGCATAACCAAATGACAGGCTTTACTTGATTAGGATATATAGCATTCTTTGATGGATTTCAGTTCCATCCGCTCAAATTAATATCTTGTTTTTATCTGTTTTCAGGGCTCAATACTGAAAAGTTACCACTTGGTAAGCTGAGCCGATCAACAATTTTAAAGGTAAATTACATGATTAAACGCATCTACATACTTGAGTTATTATTGGAATACGGACAATAAACTCAAACTAATCAAATTTCATACGCATTGCTCGCACATATCAATTGCTGGGACTTAATGCTAATTTTCCAAAATATACAGGGTTATGATGTCTTGAGAAGGATATCTGAGATTATTGGCAAATCCGACAAGGAAAAGCTGGAGCAATTAAGTGGGTAAGAGCTTGCAAACATTGTTCACTCTTTTTGCCATTCGCTATTTGTTAGAATTCTTGTATATCATGTTAACTTGAAGGAAATATATTTCACGCTTTTTTATTGCAGGGAATTTTACACTATAATACCCCATAACCTGGGTTTTAGAAAGATGCGTGAGTCCTATTCCTCTTCCTTCCCTTTCTCTATCTTCTACATACATCAGTTTATCTTGATGTGATTGCAAAGTTTCTTTCTTCTGATAATTGGTAAATACTATTCTAAGTAATGTCAAAATGTCCGTACAATCAAATTACTAAGGGTTGCTGAAGTAGAATTTTTACCATTCAGGTGACTTCTGCATTGACACACACTACAAGTTGAAGGGTAAATTGGAAATGGTAATTCTTTGATCCTATGCTGATTTACTACTTTTGCTTGGTTAGTTCTTGATTTTCGTGTGTTTGGCTTTTATTATACTTGCATTACCATATGCTTAACTTCACATGGAGCATCATTGTAGGTTGAAGCTCTAGGTGAAATTGAAGTAGCAACATCACTGATCAACGATGATATGTACTCTCAGGTTTTATTATTTGGCCATTAATTAATCTGCTTCATCGTCAAATTGTTTCTTCAACAGACCCTTCTTCATCTGTAACTGTACTTGCTGTTTTTCTCCAAGTTGTCTCACATTCTGTCCTTACTTGATTTTCAAGGAAGATCCTCTATATTCACATTACAAGTGCCTTAGATGTGATTTGATTCCACTTGAAGTTGGTTCCAAGGACTTCTCAATGGTACCTTCATGCATTCATATTATCTGATATCATTACAGCTGTAGATTCACCTTGTTAACTCACTTCTTTCTAATGACAGTTTTTGTAGCACTGAATTCATTTCTCTTCATTCTGCAGATTGACAAATATATACAGAATACTGGTGATAAGAGATTCATAATTGACATTGTTCAAATATTTAGGGCTTCAAGAGAAGGCGAAACCGAACGGTTCAAGAAAGTAAGCACATAATACTTTTGGTTGTCACCTTTATATTGTCTTTCGGAGATTTTACTTCATTTCCTGTTTACCTTAGACCTTTGAACGCTTCTGCAGTTCTCCAACACAAAAAACAGAATGCTTCTGTGGCATGGTTCTCCACTCACGAACTGGACCGGGATCTTATCACAAGGTTGTTATGGCTTTTCTTTTTGTGTTATTATTCTGTCTGATCAGGCTTTGAGAAGATCATAGAAACATTCTTGCATGAGGCACATAACAATTCCTTGATTATTTTATTAGTCCAGGTCTGCGCATTGCTCCTCCAGAAGCACCAACGGCAGGTTACACATTTGGGAAGGGGGTTTATTTTGCTGATATGTTTGCTAAAAGTCAAGCGTATTCTTATGCTGGAGCAGACCCCAATGCTGTGCTTGTATTATGTGAGGTGTGATTGGTTTTCCCCACAACATAGATCATCCATGCGACTTTTCCTCTGTTCTGTTGCAGAGATATTGTGAATAGGAAAAAGGGATAATATAGGTAGATATATTTTTCCTTTTCCAGGTTGCGTTAGGTGACATGAATGAGCTCCGAACTTTCAATCACAATGCTGACCAGTTGCCTAAGGGCAAGCTAAGGTTCTTTCCTTTTTCTGCCGTTAGCTGCCAGCGTTAGATTAGATGCATATTTAATAATCAACTATAAAGTAAGAAAGAATAGCTCCATTTAGATTAAAGCCATCAGAGGACATAATATTATGGAATCCCTTTATTTATTTAGTTATTATTATTCAACCATATCACCTTGCCCGTTTGCATTACAGTGCAAAAGCTTTAGGAAGCATTGCTCCAGACCCCTCGGAGGCCGAGGTTCTTGAGGACGGTGTAATTGTTCCACTGGGAAAGCCCATACGGCAAGCGAAATCGAGGGTACTGTTAGACGCTGCTTCATTTATTACAATGACCAAATGATTTGGGATTATATTGATACTGATCGGGTGGTTATCGTGCAGGTTGTTTGCGGGAGAAACGAGTACATAATATTTAACGTTGATCAGATTCGAACACGATACGTAGTTCAAGCCAAAATCCAGTACAATTACAAGGTGGTGGATGGCAATCAACAAAACCAAACGAACTGATTCCCATCCAACATTTTAGACTTGCTACCGTCTTGTATGTTTCTCTGGAGGTGGAGGGTGATAATGCATTAGTATTACCTATAAAGATTGTAGACATGATAGGACTCTAAATTTTTAATAAAATTTTATTTGGTTTGTATCATTTTTTTCTTACTCTCAATTGTTAATTATGTTCATGGTTAAGAGTCTTTTTCTTAAATTTTGCAAAAATAATATCAAATGTATTCAAACCATTAAGTTACCTAGTTGACACTTTTTTCAGACGTTAAAGCTTTATCGGAGAGTTGAGAAAATAATTTTGAATATGATACTTGAACTATATAAGCATCACCCAAAGAGTTGAAGAACTCTTATAAACTTAAGATATGAGTCGCTAGTGTTTTTTTTTCAACTATTGGACTAAGGAGTCGAGTAGTCTCACCTAGACATATTGCATGTGTGTCTTTAGAGCTTTTGATTAAACGAGAGAGCTTAAATGACTTCTCCTAAACCTATGATTTTGCGCGCCTATATTACTTTCTATTATATTAGAAAGCTGAAATGACTTTACTTAAACATTTGACTTCTAACTGCAAGATTTTTTATAGAGAAAATGTTGCTTTGGAGTTAAGTTTTTAGGCTATCTCAAATATTGGACTCTCAACATTTGCATTAACACTCAAAACCTACGAACCTCTTTCTTTGACATGCTTGAGAGCTTTTAAATTTGTAGAGTTATTTTTCTTTAACAATTATAAAATACAAATATAAATATAATATAGACATGTATTGAGTGTATAACTAAAACAAGAAGTAACTTTTCACAATTTAGCATATTTTCACAAGTTATGTGAATTATAGAAATTTGGACAACAAGGAGAAACATTAAGTGTTTGTAAGCCTCAATAGGCTAAAGACTCATTTAAGTCATTTAAATAAAAATTGATGCATTAAAAAGTGAATTACACAAGTTCAGATCCCAAGTGTAGAAATAGAGAATAGAGAAGAAATATGAAAATTTTCTTTGTATTTCCGTATATCACTAATGTGATGTACATCCACCTATTTATACACTCTAGGTAACTTTAACCAAAGAAGCAAATCAACCAAATAATACAAAGCATTAATGTACATTATTTTAGAACAAAATAAAGGCTAATTATACTAGATAGTTGACTAAATAATGATTGCATTAATATATGTTAATATCAGCACCCCCTTAAAACTCAAGGTGGTAGTGAAGGCAATAACTTGAGTTTGGAGAGAAGCTCTTTAAAACGTTGAGGTGGATTTAATTGGTAAAGAGATTAGCAATTTGTGCTTGAGATGAGATTGGAAAAGCTGCATAGTTTCATAAAGGACATGATGACACACAAGATGACAATTGATCTCGATGTGTTTAATTCATTCATGAAAGACAACATTGTGAGCAATCCATATGTCACTATGATTATCACAAAGGAGAGGAACTGCTAAAGAAAAGGTGACACCGATGTCTAAAAGTAACCATTATAACCATAAAAGTTCAAAGGCAGTTTCAGCTAGGGCACCTTATTCTGATTCAATACTTAAGTGAGAGATAATTGTTTACTTTTTACTACACCAAGAGATAAGACATATGCCAAGAAAGAAATAGTAATCAGTGGTAAATCAACGATTAGTTGGATCTCCAGCCCATTCGGCATCAAAGTATGCATGTATGTCCATTGAAGATGAATGACTGAAGTGAAGCCTATGAAACAAGGTGCTTCGAATGTTTCGAAGTATACTAAAAACAACAAAAAAGTGAGTGGTACGAGGTGCAGACATGAACTAATTGAAAATGTGAACTGTATGAGCAATATCTTGATGAGTGACAGTAAAGTATATAAGACTACTAACTAGTTGTCAATAAAGTGTACCATCACTTAGAGGAGTTCTATCTATAGCAAAGATATGATCATTAAAGTCGAGTGGAGTGCTAGCAATCCTAGTGTTAGTAAGACCAACACAGGAGATAAGATCAGTAGCATACTTGGCTTAAGATAAGTAGTAGCATGAGTCATCAGAATACTTCAAGGCCTAAAAAATAGCTCACAGGGCCTATTTTTTTTTTGGTAAATTAGTAAAGAATTAATAAATACAGCTAAAAATGTACAAAGTAAGGTTTAACACCCAGGAGCCAAGAAGCGCAAAATAAAAACAAATTGGAACAAAGTTACTAACCACGCTCCTAACCAAAAATAACTTAAGGCACTAAACTACTCAAAAAAGCTACAACCAAACACATACCAAAGGGGAAAAATAAAGCATACTGGGTAACACTTAATACACAATGATCTCCCTAGGATGGATGAAGTGGAAAGTCGTCTGAAAGTCGCCTGAACTCGGAAGAATTTGTGAAGCTAAGGGAAATCAAGCGCTGAAACCGTGAGGAAGAAACTGCATTGACTCATTAGTGCATCCACGGATAAAATGGGACCCGACCTCCATAGGACCTAAATTTTCATTTCTAATTATTGATGAAGACAAGATTTGAGAGTAGCGATCCCCTAACTTTCATCACCAGCTATTATCATGTTATCAACATAAAGAAAGAGAAGAGTGCACTTTTGATATGTTTTTCGAATAAACAAAGCATGATCATAAGAAATTAATGTAAAGCCAAGGTTGTTAATAGTGGAGTTGAATTTAGAAAACCACACTAGAGGAGCTTACTTAAGGTCATACAAGGCTTTGTGAGGATGAAAAACTTTATTAGGTGGATAAGCATACCTAGGTAGAGGTTGCATATATACTACTTTATAAAGGTCACTATTAACAAAGGCATTCTTGAAATCCATTCAGAATAATTCCCAATACTTGCTTGCTGCTACTGAAATAAGACTGCAAATTGAGGTTAGACAAGTGACTAGAGCAAATGTCTCCTCATAGTCAGTTCCATATTCTTGAGTAAACCCCTTTGTAACCAATCGTTCTTTGTATTTTTTTATTGATCCATCAACTCGAGTCTTGATTTATAGATTTATTTACAGCTAATAAGAGACTTTTCTAGAGGTAGGTAAACTAAGTACCCAATGTTGGTGTTTGAGAGAGCCTATAATTCTTCAACGATTGATTACCACTATAAAGAATTAGAGTTGGCCTCGCAATAGATGCGAGGTTTATATAGAGAGATAATAGTGGAATAAACATGGAAGTCTTTAAAATGAATAGATGGTTGACTTGCTCGAGAAGGTCAATGGAGGGGTTGTGGAGACTCAGTAGATTCTCATGAATGAATAGAAGAGGAAGAGCTATTTGGTGAGGATGGAGGATATGCAATCAGAGAAGATATAAAAGAATCAGGCGTTGGTTGTGTTAAGCTATTAGAGCTATAAGATGGACCTGTAGAAGAAATATCAGGAAACAAAGATATAGTAGGATCAAAAACATTTATGTGGGGGTTTGCTAACTCTAAATTTGATATTATGGAAAATATTTTATGTTCCTAAAAAGTAACAAGCTGAGAGATTTTAAGTATTTAAGATAGTAGATCCCAATATCCATATCCTTTGTGCTCTATCTCATGCCCTAGAAAACAATATAAATGTGCTTTAGGTTTAAGTTTAGTGTGCTTATGAGGTTAACAAAGCACGCACATCTAAAAACTTTAAGAGGCTAATAATCAGGAGTATGATTGAATAAGCACTCATAAGAAGAGATATTACCTATAATAGGAGATGGAATGTGATTGATAATATAGACAACAGTAAAGGCTACCTCTCCCCAAAGAGTTTCAGGATAAGAAGATGATAGAAGAAGGGCCTGAGTAGTGTCAAGAATATGTCTATGTTTGTGTTTAGCCTGACCATTTTGTTGAGATGTGTTTGGATAGGATCTCTAAATGATAGTCTTTTGTTCAGTAATAAAATTGATAAATTTTTTATCTTTGTATTCCATTGCATTATCAGTCTGAAATAATTTAATCTTACAAGAGAACTGAGTGTGGATTATATTGTAAAAATGAGAGTAAATGGAGAATAACTCATATCTACGTCGTATTAGATTAATTCATGTATAGTGAGAAAAATCATCAACAAAGATCACATAATATTTCATGTTACCCATAGTTTCATGAAATGCAAGACCCTAAATATCATAATAAATTAGATCAAAAGGTGCTAAAGATATGGAATTAATGAGACAAAATGATAAAGCATGACTTTTAGATAATTGATAAGGGACACAATCAAAAAGTTCAATCTTAACAAAACCTAGATTATCGTTGGAGATTAAAGACCTTAATCTAGAGGTAAAAAGATGACAAAAATGAGAGTTTTATATATGAGAGGTGACAGCACCAACAACAAGCTTTAAAGGAAGATTTAGTGAAGTAGGCTCAAATAGTTGTGCAACCTCATGCCCTTTTTTAAGGATGTTACTTGTTTGTGGATCCTGTATAATGCAACCACGACTAAAAATGGATAAGTTAACACCAAGTTCACATAACTGTCCAATAGAAATAAGATTTAATGAGAGTTTGGGAACAAGAAAGGTTTAAGTAAATGTAATGTGGATGTGTGAACAATGCTTATATGTTGTACAGGTATAATAAAATTATCGATAGTATGAACAATATGTGGAATAGATGGTATTGTTAAAGATTTAAGAATCAAATAATAAAAAAACAAATGATTACAACAGGAAGAATCAATATACCAAGAATTTGAGGTACCTAATGTGACAGATAGGGTAGAGGAGGAGACTATACAAAAGGACATGGAGGTCCTTTAAAGTGAATTTGGGAGAGGTGCTTTCTATTGGCCCATCAATGGCAACAGTAGCAGTAGAAGTAAGCTGGAGAGACTTTGAAGAATTACCTTGTCCAGAGTTTTGTTTGAGCTATTTTCAACATTCGGAGATGTGACGTCAGGGTTTTTTACATTAGCTGCAAGATCTTTTATAAAACTTCTTACTTGATTTGTAAGAAGTTTGAGACGAAGTATAAGTTGTAAGGAAAACATCAGTAGATGGGATAAATTTTTCTATGTGGAGTATGTTGAGGGACTTTCCTCAAAGGTGAGCTCCTTAATGACAGTGTCGAGATTGGGTAGAATTCATCTATAAAGAAGAGAGATGCGAATGGGTTCAAATTCATCCTTAAAGAGTCATAAGCAAATGTCATATACGTTGACAATTTCAAAGATTTACATAGATTGCAGCCCTATCAGGACTAGGCCAGACCGGATCGCCAAATGCTAGTTGATTTTAAAGTTCTTACAATTCGAACATATAAATGTGTATTGTCTCTCCATATTGTTGTTGCACACGATCCTATATAAGTGAAATCAGTGGACATCATCCAGTACAGAATAATGATTTTTCACGAAATTTCATACCTCCTAAGCTACGTCAAATCGTTAAAAATTAAGTTTAATGGCTTTGACGTATGTATTTCGAAACCATATTAAGATTTGATGGTTCATTCCATCCCACGCCACTAATTATTTGGTGAATACGTCAATGTCTTTATCTTTCTTTTGAGTAAGTTTAGGTATTTCTCCAGTAACAATACACCATAGGAATCTCCCCTTAAAAAAACCACATATGTCCTCAACCTAAAGATTATAATTGGAGCCATCAAAGATGATATTAATAAGATTATAAATGTATTAGGGATGTTTAAAGGCACCCATTATGAAAGAGGACAATAAAATAAGAGAAAAACTTATTATAAAGATGGTTTGTAGAGAACCTTAAGAACTGATTTGGATTGTAGAGAACCCAAATCAAAATGTACTAAACTGAGTAGTCAAAGTATCGATCAACTTCTTTTTAAACCGAACCAAACTAAGGAGGAGAGGACATATGGACAAGTAAGGTAATGACGCGTGTATAGATGACATGATAATGATCTACTAATGATGTGGCAAATGACTAGGATGTTGGATTATGTGGCAGTTGACATGTTGGGTGATGTGGTGTCAATGTATTTTTCCCTTCCTATGACTAAAATACATTGTTTTTCTTCAAAACTAAATGACTTTGTTTAGATCTTCTTCTTCCTCCAAACACCTGCAACAAGGGTTCCATAATCTAGTAGTTGTCGGTGGCATGTTAGGGTATGTGGATAAGCTTTTGGAGATGATTTTTGCACCGTTGCAATCTGCTCAAGAAGAGTAACAATTAGGCACATGAAAAATTGTTTTAAGAGAAAATTTAAAAACCCAAAATACAAAAGCAGAGTGATGAGAGAAAGAACGAAGAAGGCTCCAGAATTTTGACTCCTTTTATTACAAAGGAGTCTTTAGTACCATGTAGAAATAGAAAACGAAGAAGAGATCTAGAAATGTTCTCTGAATTTCTGTGTTTCTCAAATGTGATGTATATCTACCTATTTATAAAATCTAAGTGGCTTTAACTTAAAGAACCAAATCAACTAAATAATACACAACATTAATGCACATAATTTTAGTAGAAAATAAAGGTTAATTATAGTGGATAGTTGACTGAATAAAGATTACTTTAATATCTAATACTAGATTTATTTAATATTATATTTGAGAAGGTTAGCTTAATACTAAAGATGTTGGGCCTCATTCTTGAAGCCCAACCATGGTGTTGGACCCCGTTCCCGGAACCCAACTATTCGATTCGGAGCCGAAAAGCATAAGCGGGTTTCCTATAGGGTTATTTCAACGAACCCTCAAATGCTTTGAATCAATCCTTTCGAATTTAAAACCAAAAACGACCAAATTTTAAGGAGAGGTAGCTAAACGTGTTAGAAGTCCAATGCCTTAAGAATCACTCAATTTGGAGATCGAACGAAGGATTTATGGTCAAAAGAATCCAATATGTTCATGTCCTTATTCCAACTGAACATGTCTTGGCGCGATTGCCATAATTTCTTCTACAAATGTCAGATTGCTTTCGATTTTTGGACCATTGGAAAGAAGACATCGAGATCTACAACTCTTATGAAGACCTCGAAGCGAGATTCAGCCCCTAAAATGGTGAAAATCGTGATTTACTAAAATTGACCTGAGAATGTCCGTTAAACGGACATACATGTCCGTTTAACAGACATAGGCTGGCAAAACAGCCCCTTTTGCCTAACGGACATGCACTAGACAAAGGGTCCTTTTTCACCCGAGAAGGCCCGTTAAATGGACATGCACTGGTCAAAAGGCCCAAAACTCCTTCCAAAGCCCCTCCAATGCTTCTAACTTCCATCCTAACACCATATACACTCATAATCACTCCAAATTCAACCTTTCAAGTGTAATAACACTCCTTAAATATCCAATTACCGATATAAATGCATCAAATTCCCAAATCACAACTCAAAACTCATAGAACACAAAGACTTTCATCATGCACCAAAGCTGTCATATTCTTACCTCTCATACAACATCCTCACTTCTAAAGCTCATAACTCTCAACTCCGATATCCAAATTTCAGAAACTATATGGCGTTGGAAAACTAAAAGGATAACCTACAAAGTTCAAGAAAACCATTTTGTTAAACCAGATTTCTCCAAGAAGTCAACGCATAATTTTCACCCCTATGAACACCTGAAACATGCATTGTACACAAAAATAGATAAACATATACACAAGAGAACTTCTCAAGTTCTCAATTCATTTCCAAATCAAAATGTAGTTCATACAAAGCTTTCATTCATAGCTTTAATGACATATCGACATTACATCAAAACCTTAACACAAGTTACAAAATACATTTGATGCTCAATGCTCAATATACTTATAAAGCTATTCAAAAGTCCAGCTACTGACTTAATACAAAAGCTAACTCTCTCAAAATTTATCCAAATTCCTGCAAGGATTCACTGTTCTTCTCGACCTACACTTGAGGAGTGGGAAAAATTGGGTTGAGCTACACAGTTCAGTGGCTAAAGTATTTATAGCCATTGGCAATGAGCCACACAATCAACTATATATATATATATATATATATACAAACAATCCCATAAGCATACACATCACAATGAAGTTCAACATTCACAATTCAATTCACATTTCATCATTCATATCATCATCATATATGACATATTGGATGAAATTCACTTCAAAGCATAAGTTAGCATATCAAAATGCAAATGCACACACAATTGGTTTGAGGGTTCCGTGAAATAAAATGGCGAAACCAAAGTTTACACCGTGAACGAAACGAGCCCATTTTCAGATCTCGTGGGCCACAAGCGGGCAGCCGAGAGAAGGCTTTTGTCGACGTGCACGTGACTACGAAACGGTTCCTCTCTCGCCCAAACATAATCAATTTCATGCTCAAACCAATCATATCGAAA
>JANZLX010000004.1:7801618-7819507 GCA_025531955.1 Erythroxylum orinocense | reverse complement strand
AAAATATAATAATAATAATAATAATAATAATAATAATAATAATAACAACAACAACAACAACAACAACAATAATAACAATGACAACAAAATCTAATAATAATAATAATAACAACAAAATCTAATAATAATAATAATAACAAAATATAATAATAAAAAAAATCTTACATACAAACCCCATCCCCATAAAACACCCTATAAAACATAACATATATAAGTCACCCCAAGTGGTTTGTATGTTTTACCATATTTGTCTTGTGAGCATGATTAACGCGAACGGTAAGAATTGAGGGTCAAATAGTAATTGCCAGACAGCTAAATTAGTTGTTTGCCCAAAACGCTCATCACTTGTAGCTTTTGACAAATTAGTTGGTTGGGTTGAATCAGTCAACCCAACCAGCCAACAACCAATTAACATCAATAACTTTTTGATAAAGTCAAACAACCAATTTTAGTCGATCAGTTAAAAATTAGCCGATTAGTTATCAACCAAACAAGCCCATGATCTTAAGCGAATAATTAATATGTCCTCCTCTCCTACGTCCGTCACAAAGGAAATGAAAACTAAGATTTCTTTATCGGTATCAATAGAAACATAAAATACACATAAAAAATAAAAAATAGAAACATATGAATATGAATATAATTATATCATAAAATACGAATAAAAAAATTAGAACAAGAGACAAATAGTCAATTTTGAAAGAATTTATTGTCAACCTCTTTTAGATATGAATTTATATAATTCAAAAGGGAAGAACTTGCATCAATATCTCAAATTCCATTCAAACATGAGTTTGATTCACACTTCATATTCTAATAAATATTTAACATCTAAAAAGAGAAAAAAAAAACAGAATCTAAATAGATAAGATCACAAAGATATGCCCTGATTAGTATGGGTATAGACCAATAACAACTCTCCAATTCTTTATATTTCTTTATAAAGAATTTGTGTACTTAGGTATTTGATAATTAAATAAACCAAGATTTTACCCTCATGTTGTTATATCATAGGCACATTTGTAATCATATACATATAAAATGATAGCAATGAAATGACAATCCTTTGATTTTACCAGAGAAAGTCTCTATTCTTTGGTAATCAAAACTCAAATATCTATTAACCATCTCTTTTTGAGAAAGAATTGGATTATTTTTTACAAATTTATGCTCAATTTTATTTGTGACAATTCAACCAAGATCTTTCATTAATTGGGAGAATAATCTACACAAATCAAATTTTATGAGGAATATATCGAGAAATAATTCAATTTGATTAGACAATATTTGGTTGGTAACAAGGATCGATCTTTTAGGAATATATCGTCAAATATTTAGTTGGTAACAAGGATCGATCTTTTAGGAATATATCGTCAAATATTTAGTTTAGTTCTTTCGAAATCATTAAATCCTTTTCCACATTTGAGAAGCTCCACCCTTCTTCTACTTTGCCGCAAAGAATAATTAGGATAAATTCAATCATGTTTTCATATTGTAATTAAACACCTTTATTTCTACCATACTTGTAGCAAATTGTATCAATTGGGCAAATATGGGTTCAATCAAGATTTATTTTTCTGGCATACCAAAAGCAAGCATGACATCAACATAAAGTCTCAAAGTATGAATCCCGTTATAAATGACATAGCATGCCGGACGTAGTAAGTTATAACATTTGAATTTCTCTGGCATTTTGACGACTCATTGTAGATTCTTAAAGTCCTCCCTGGTCATCCAGTTCTTTCTCACCTTAGGAGGCTCACTTTAGTAATAAGTAGACTGAAGATTGGCCAACAACAGCACACTAGCTTTTTTGACATTGTTCTATAATCTATCTCTATGAATTAGTAATGGCATCATAAAAGGTAAGATGAGGTCTTCCATTTCGCTACCACTGACAAAATAGAACTCATTAACCTATAAAAAGTGACCGCGTAGAGCAGCACACACACACACAAATGTAGCAGACAAGTGGGCTGAAGAAAAATACTAGACAATCAAGAAATAATCACTCGGGGAAGAAAAGAATGATATAGAAGATAGATGCCATGTTTTAGCTCCGCAAGTGGTAATTTTGATGAGTATTCAATAATGGCGCATCTGCCGCAACTACTATAACTCACAAGTTAGCTGACTAATTTCCACTAATTTTGATGCAGCACAGAGAATTCTCATGGAGTAACACTGCAGGTTGTTTACCGTTGTCTCTGACTCCCTGATAGGTTTCATGTAATTCTATCAAATATTACAAAGACATCTAATAACTTGGACTCTGGCTACAAATAAAATAACAGGTAAAGAAATATAGTGGAAAGGGAAGTTCCACCCTCCTCTGTCTCCGAGCAATCAAATTGTTATAACTTCAAATTAGCAACGATTGTCATGATTGCTTCCACTGGCAATATAACGTCTCACGGCACATTCTTTTCAGAACTATGAAGAAGTAATACACAGTTCCAATATAACATCCTGTATAGACAAGCCACATCTATAGAATGCTCCACCAACAATGAGTAATCCCACTCTATATTGAGTTCAGCTCGTATCCCTCCCAATTGAAATTTTCTATATCATACAAGTCATTTCCAATTGAACACTCGCTATAATTCTGGTTCTAAGGCAAGGATTATCACAGAAGCGAAAATAAAACAGCACAAAATGTTTAAAATATTTCCAATAGAAAAGTAAAACTCAGTTTTGACACATACCAAGCCCAAATCAACACATTCCTTGATTCCATCACCACCACTTCTAATATTTGGTCGACAATTTACTCCGTAACACATATACCGTTGAAATAGGCTTGAAAGAAGCGTAACAATGAATAATAAACCCTAGACAGAAGAAACAAGAGGATTGGTTCTAAGCTTGCTCACTTTGGTTCCGTTATCGCAATTCAATCCACAACCGCACTGAGGACACTCATAAAAATTATCGATCGCAAAATTCGCGGATGCAATCCCTACCGAGAACTGAAGCTCATCTCCATCTCTAACCACCTCCACAATGTTCAGCCACAGAAACAGAATCTTTACGCTCACGCCACTCAATTCCCTAAGCTTATTGTCGCTTATAACTCCGCTGATCGTGGATTTGTACTTCAGCTGATAACTTCCTTCAAGTGAGAAACTACACGAACCGTTTAGATATGCGTTGAACTTTCCAGTGTTCTCGTCAAGTTCATAGCCTGTCACTCCCTTTGGAAGAATGCCGATCGGAAAATTGTAACCAGCGAGGATCTCGTAAGCCGTTTGTACCTCGCCGGAGATGGCCTTGGGCGAGAGCGGTGATAGGAGGAGAAGGAGAAGGATGGGGAGAACCGCCGAGATAGACATGATTGTTAATCAATCAGTTTTTATTCAGCCAAGGAAATTTGCGATTTTCCTTGAAAATCTAGTTTGTTTCTTGAGAGCGTTGGTTGGTCACTGCCTATAAGAACAAAATGACAGCCTTCAATTTACAACGACGACGTTTGGTGAACAGTTTGTAGTTGTTTATTGCACCACCTAATAGTTTCACTTTGACTGACTGTTTCAGAGTCGCAACTCGCAAAGCACGTGTGGAAGACTTCTTGAAAGGTAGCTAAGTGGTTGTAATTATATCACCCATAAGTCACCGATAGTTGCATCACAACGGGTGGACATATAAGGTGGGCCGACCGATCTTGTGTTGGGCGTGATGCTACTAACGTTGCCAACAACCTACCACTCGAGTTCTCAGAAATTGCGCCCATTGTGGTCGTCAAAAAGTTACTGAATTAGTTGCGTAATTTTTTTTTGTCTAATATAGTAATATTACGATATTTTATTCTATTTTATAAATCTCAACCATTTATTTACGTAGATCTTGTATTTATTTATACGAGATTTACGCGACATTCGCATAAATAAATGGTTAAAATTTATAAAATAAAATAAGACATTATAATATTAAACAAAAAATATACGAGATCCACGCGATATTCGCATAAATAAATAATTAAAATTTATGAGACAGAATAAAATATTATAATAATAGACAGAATATAACTCTATTATTATGTCTAACATCGGAGACACAAGTACACAACACAACGGATTCTTTGATTTGGTATAAAATTTTGAAATTAATGTTTTCGTAACGAGTAAAAACAGGACAGAAATATGTCTGGAAGACCAATTACGGGTGCTACATCTCTTTTTCTGATTCAGCCCCAACGTTTATAATAATCAAATACTATCAAATCACACATTCACAGTGAATTAAGACGAAGACAAGAGACCTTTAAGCTTGGTCTTGTCAACTTTAGCCCCGTCGCAGTCAAAGCCACACCCACAGGTGGGGGATTCATCAAAATTTGTCACAGGAAAATTCGCAGGTGCAATTCCAACAGAGAATTCGAGCTCATCCTCATTGCGAGTAACTTTAACAATGTTAAGCCACATGAGAACCACCTTAACTCGGATACCACTCAGGCTTGAAAGCTTGTCCTTGGTTAAAACACCAGTTACAGTGGAATTGTATTTGAGCTCGTAGGAATCGATCCTGAAGGAGCAAGTGCTGTTGAAGTAAATTAAGAACTCCCCTGTGGTGGTGTCCAAATCGTAGCCTTTTACTCCCTTGGGAAGGATGCCAATGGGAAAGTCGTATTCTTGGAGAATTTCATAAACGGTTTTTGTCTCACTTCCAGGGATTGTCTGTAATCAGAGAGCAAGAAAGAGGAAGATTACGCAAAGAGAGGCCATTCTGTAGAAGGGTATGGTTTCGACCGGTACACGTAAATCCCCGTTTTATGCTTGATTTTGTCTCCAGAGTGCACGCTGGGAACTGGTGGTAGGTTTGACAGCTCGTTAAACTCTGGCAATGGCATGTGATCTGAAGGTTGAAGAAAATATATTGTCGCAACTCGCAAGAGAGAGCAAAAACATTATGAACACGTTTAAGGAGAAGAAGAGATGATTGCCCTCACAAATTATAATATAATCCATTGCATGTGGATTTGACATTCTACCGGGTTGGTTGCCCTCCAAATTCTATGGATTAAGATTTGCCCTTTCAATTTCTATTCCCTTTGTGATTGTGTCAGAGATGAACGGAATCTAAATCGAGTTCAGTACTTTCTCACCAAACGCAACCTACAATCACCCAGCACCAAGCGACAATTTCCTTGGTTAAAGAGAGCTTGTTTTCATTCTATGCATTGCATATTCTAAACATATATCACCAAGTTGCAAAAAGAGAGAAGATAAGTAAATAAAAGCATTTTTATTTTCATATAAGCAGCTACATCTACAGCGCAAACGCAGTTCCTACGAAGAAGAAACAAGGCTAGACCTCAACTTGTCACAGTTTAACCCACACCCACACTGAGGACACTCCACGAAGTTCTCAATCGGGAAGTTTGCTGAAAGAAGCCCAACGGAGAACTGAAGCTCGTCACCATCACGCACAACTTCCACGATATTAAGCCAAAAAAACAGAACCTTAACTTGAACGCCCTGCAAATTCGTGATCTTGTCCTTGGATATCACACCTGTAATAGTAGATTTGTACTCCAGCTCGTACGACTCAATGGGAAACTTGCAAGTTTGGCTCAAATAGGCAGAGAACTCGCCAGTTTCTTTGTTAAGTTTGTAACCAGTCACCCCTTTCGGGATGATACCGACTGGGAAGTCGTAGTCCTGGAGAACTTCGTATGCCGTCAGTGTGTCATCGGAGAAAGTGGACGTAGTCAGAGTGAGGACAAGGGTACATAGAAGTGGCGCTAATGAGGAAGTTGTTAGTAGTGAGACCATACCCATGGTAATTTCTTAATTCTTTACGGTCTTGCAGAAACAAAGACTGGTTGTTGGGTTTATAAAAGAGGTTGGTTCAGTGGTAGGTAGGTTATGGTCCTGGGGTCTCGGGGGGAGAAGTTAATTCCCAACCGTAACGACGAAGACCACCAAAGAGACTTTGTGGAAGTAAAACACTTTCTCAAAGACATTTTTGTTTGAACTGACGTATAAGAGATATTTGATGCATCGGTATGTTTATGGTTTCTGCAATCCAACCGCGGCCACGACATTTGAAAGTCCGGACGCCTATTAGGTTGGTAAAAACAGGAAAGGAAATATGGCCGTTTGACGAGTTTCAGTACAATATAAAATTACAGTACCAAAGTAAGGTGTATACCATAAACACAAGTTATCGACAGATGAGATACGTAACCAGTGAAAATGTTGAAAAAGTGTGTGGTAGAGAACTCTCGGAGTCTGGAATTCCATGGAGTTTATTTTATGACGCATGCATGGATGTAAGCGGCAGTTGCGGGTCTCACTTTGTCAAGTGTCAATGTGGCCTTTTAACACTGTCAAAATCACTACATTTGATGAGTGATTGAAAATCTGAACAACCAAGATATGAAGTCCAAGGCAGACAAACATGCCAAGTAATTTTATCCTAATCCAGAATAATTCTAACCAATTGCGACATAACACGCTTGTAATTGTTCTATTTAATAACGACGTGGCCTATTTACTGTTTCATTACCAATCGCACGATAATTCATATACCGTAGTCATGGCGCGTATTAAGTGCCAGTTTGACTCTCCTAGCCTTCTACTAGACTCCATCTTTCTAATAAATACTTCCCTATTCAATTTCTGATTATTTTGTCCTTTCCTATTGACAATTGCACTATTAGCAGTCTTAACTTGACATGGTAACTCCACATTTCTTGGCTTTAAACCAGGTAGAACTCTACATTAACTACTCCGGGACATGAATACTCTGATTGCAATGAACAGGCAGACATTTCTACGTTTTCCTCTCTTCGAGCTAGAGATCATAAACAAGCTTCCTTTGTTACCCATGAAAACCTACTGAACTCTTTAGCTTATCCAATGCAATTACACAATTAGACATAAAAGCAATTTTGAACTTTGAAGTAATTGGTTTCAGCCAACATTTCTAAACACAGTACGATTGTATTGCTTCTTTTCCTTGAAAACCCCCTCATGATATTAAATATTTATATGAACAAGTCATACTAGCCCAATCAAGATTTCAACTTAACCTTAACCTGAGAACTTTTGCAAACTCAGCCGGAAGAAGTTCAATGAAATATCAAAAAAGGTTTTGAAAGTTCAAGGAGCTAGATTGCTAATGTTTCAGTGGATCTAAATCTAATAAAATTGACAGTGCCATGCAACATGAGGCATATAGGTCAGACTACTTAATCGCCACATCCCTTGCATTTTCTACCGAAGAGAGAAGGGCGTGTTTTTTTTATTTTTTTGGAGGGTAAGATAGTCCTTTCCTTTGAATCTTCGCCGTCTTCAATCAATTAGTAAACTAAGAAGAGTCATTGATAAAGACTTTAGGAGAGCCACATCCTAAAAACTAGCTTATGAGGGTTGAGAGCCTAAAGTTCTTATAAATTTTATATCAATTTTGTATTTAACCAATATGAGATTCAAGTCCCATACTTTGCAATTAGATTAAACCGTAACATTCATCCCCCCATAAGGACTAATGTCGGGGACGAATGTCCTTATTGGTCACAGTTATGTTAGTCACGATTGGCACTCCCAAGCCACCACTCCATGGGCCACTACTCCAAAACCGGCTCTGATACCAATTGATAAAGACTTTAGGAGAGCCACATCCTAAAAGCTAGCTTGTGAGGGTAGAGAGCCCAAAGTCTTTATAAATTCCATATTAATTTTGTATTTAACCAATATGAGATTCAAGTCTCATACCTTACAATTAGATCAAACCGTAACAGTCATATTCAACTATTAACAAACCAATATACATTGGAGGCAACATAAATCAATATCAAAATCTACCAAATCATATTGACAGCAATAAAGCAGCAGAACTAATTATTGTTGCTTGAGAAGACTGAATACAACCTAACGACCAAAATATATGGGAATTTTACATCACCAAATATAATCACAGGCGAAGCATCGTAGGCAAACACAGAAGTGAAATAGGTCAACAGAAAAGGAAGGAATTTACGTACAGCTCTGAATTAAATCAGCTGACATCTTTAAGTCTTTTAATTAATATATCCAATGATTTCTTTTTCTGGTTTTGCCTGGTTCCCCTGCTCCCAAAAGTTCCAAAGAGACGTTCAGTAGAATCTTTTACCTTCTCTGATATGATCATTACTTTTCTATAATCCAATGCATTGTAACTCCTCTCCCTGATTACAGGATTCAAGAAATTCTCTGGATGATTGCTTAAAAGCAAATTAATCAACTGCCTAGCCTCAGCAAGTGCTATTTTCAACTGACTAACTTCCCCTTCAGTAAACAAGGTGGATTGACTATCTGCAAAAGATTCCAGCAAACGCACATCTACATCAATTCCCATGACAGCGTTAACATTAAACTTCTTAACTGAGTCTGAAAGTAAAGCCCCAACAATTTGCTCTGATATGTGAGAAAGAATGTCCTGTAAAACCCTTTTAAGGACATTAATCGGCAAAATCTGCTGAGCAGTAGAAACAAGAGTTTCCAGATAAATTATAACTTCATTGACATATTCATTACCATTCTGTATAGGCTCATCAGCCATCCAATTCACATTCTCAATTAAAATCATGAAGCCATCAACCTTCTCCTTAAGCAAACCAGATAACATCTCTTCAGCTTTATCACGGGCATTGGTTAATGGAAACTGCCTCCTACCCCTCTCTACCATTCTTAAAGGTACACCAGAAAGCTGAGCAGCATGACGAAAAAAGAAGTCACAGGCACGCTCCATTACAGCCATATTTGCTGCAACCTGCATAGCCTGAGAAACCCCGTGGACTGAAGTATTGATAAGCTTCACCAAAGCTCCATCTAAAACCTCACTCAATAGTCTGTCCAAATACTTCTTAACAACATCAAAGAACTCAAGCTGCCCACCGTAGGACATATAACTTACAGAATCCTCAATAAATGACCGGACAATTCGACAGCAATCAGGAACTGTGGAAGAGAACGGTGCAACATAAGGAAATGCAGGTACTATATCTGATGTTTGCAAATGAAAAGAAAGCACATTCATTGAATATTCATATTCTTTCTTCATCAACATCTGCTCAAATTTATCAGCAGAGAGTGCCTCCGCAGTCTGCTTCCTACAATCAGAAAGTAACAATTCATGGTATTTATCCCTATGCTTGCTCAAAACATCTAACAATGCATCCACAGGGTACCCATATCTGCGCAAAGTCACACCAAGCAAGCTCACATAGTCCTTTATAAGTAAAAGATGATTAGCTGTTTGCATTCTAGAAAACTGATCTTCTAACACGGAACACATCTTACTAACAGCAGTCTCCCACAAATTCTCCACTTCAAATCTTGAAATTAACCCTCCTCCAGTCCTCAGAATTCGATCTTCTACAATAAAAAATCCAGCAATTTGTGCGAAAAAAGTTTGATGAGACTCGAGAAACGGAGTCATCGACGAGACCTGAAAATCGGACGTTAACTGAAGCTTCCTATTCTCAAAATAATACTGTTTAAACCGATCTTCAAGCCCTAATGTTTGGTGTACATGGTAAGCCCTATACAATGGAGTCAAATCAAATCCTAACGATCCACTAGCGCCGTTACTATAACCGTCCTTACCGTCATCTCCGATCACGCCGTCGAATCCATCCTCGTCATCGTCCTCTCGCAAAGCGTAGACATAGTCTCGTAAACTAAGTCGGCTCTGTTCTTCAGCTTGTCTCTGTTTTATTCTAAGATCCTCTTCTCGTTGCCTCGCAGCCGAGGCTTGTCCTATTGCGACTTGACCTAGATTGCGACTCACAACTCGGATCTCCACAAGCCAATCACCGAACTCCTTGCTCACTTTCCTCTCTGTATAAGATCGAATCTCTGGAATCTTCTTCTCCAACATGGCTTTCAAAGTAGACGATGGGGTTTTGTCCAAGAACTCGCTCTCTATCGCATCCGCGCACTTTAACGCCAAGTAGAATTTTCCACTCGACAAATGGTGGTTCGCTCTCGCACAAAGTTCCATGAGCTTGATACAAATCGCGATTTGAGATAGCGCCAAGTGAACGTTCTGAGACACAGTTTGTGCTTCGAGGTAGTAGTCCAGAGAGGCAAGGAGAGGTCCGGCGACGAACTGGAGTTTGGAGTTAGAGTCGGAGAGAGCGGATTTGAGTGAATCAACGTCAGATAGAAGAGATCGGAGGTCATCGACGGCGAGAATAAAGTCTTGGTAGTGAGCTTTGCAGACTTCTTCGATTTCGGATTCTTTGGAGCGAGCGAAGTGGCGGAGGTTATGGAGGAGCGTCTCGGGCCGGCCGCCAGCAAAGGCTTTGCGGATGAAGGGTCCGAGGTCCTCGCCATCGCAGATGGCGGAAGACAGGAGGAGTTGCTCTTGCTTGTCGGCAGAGTTGTCGAGTTCTCCGTTGGCCGGAGCAACTTTCCGGCGAATCTTCGTGGACTGCATTTGTTTATTCTGTGTAAATAAACAGTTACAGCAGGGCTTGCGCTTTGCGGACAAGACGAGGAAACAAGGTTGTTTTCTTTTGGAGAGAGTTTGTCTAATTTGAGACACGTTGCTAAGTGGTAGGCAGGCTGATGATTCAGTTGGAACATGCAGTTGCTTTGCAATTGTAATTCGTCATTTGACGGCTCGAAACGGGAGGTGCGGTGTCTTTAGATTAGTTAGAGCTATCTAAGCCAATCCATTTACATATTTGTTAAGCATTATACTTAAATTTTCACACGTCGAAAAATATAATAATTTAAATTTCTTGAAAAATAATATTTTTCATAGCAAATATAAAAATCAAGGTTGACTGGGGTTTGGTCTCCGTGGGCCCAAGCTCAAAGTTTGGATTGGCCCAAGCCCAACAATTCATAGCAACTAAAGGTCCTAAAACCCTAGCTGACAATAAAAAGGACCTCTTCCTCTTCCTCTTCCTCTTGCTCACTTCTCACGCCGTCCTGCAACTGCAAACCTCCACCAAAAATGGTAATCTTCTTCTTCTCCGTCCCGCAAAATGCATATCCCAACACTAACTCTCTCTATATCATTTTCACTTGTTTAACTTGATAACCACAGGGGATAGATTTGAAAGCCGGAGGCAAGAACAAGAAGACCAAGCGTACTGCCCCTAAATCAAATGATATCTATCTCAAGCTCCTCGTCAAGGTCCCAATCTCTTCGTGTTTGTTTTGTTTAATTTCATGTGTATTGTGTTTGTATTTAATTGGGTGCTGAATGTTTGGATCTGTTAACAGCTGTATCGGTTTCTGGTGAGGAGAACTGGAAGCAGGTTCAATGCGGTGATTCTGAAGAGGCTTTTCATGAGCAAAGTCAACAAGGCCCCTCTTTCTCTTTCCCGTTTGGTTCGTTTCATGAAGGGCAAGGTTTTGTTTCTTTCTTCTATTTGTGAACGATGAATAAGCTTAGTTTAGCTTTTAAACATTTTTTTTCCAAATGGAGATTGTGAAACTTATCTTAATTGTTTGACTTCACTTGTTTAGGGTTCAATTTTGTATGTATGATATTTACTGACTACCGTTATTTTTCATCAGGAGGATAAGATCGCAGTGCTTGTTGGGACTGTAACTGATGATATTAGGGTGTATGAGGTCCCTGCTTTGAAGGTTACTGCCCTGAGGTTCACTGAGACTGCTAGGGCTAGGATTGAGAAGGCTGGCGGAGAATGCTTGACGTTTGATCAACTTGCTCTTAGAGCCCCTCTTGGACAGAACACGGTATGCTCTCTAATAAGATTGTGAAATCTGTTTTATCATTCATGGGATCCTTGTGTTTGCGTCAAATTCGCATTCAAAGGGACTGAAATTGATTGTGGTCGTATTGGATTTCTAGTTTTTAACATGTTGCATTATTTCTACGATCTGTTAACCACTAGTGAGTGTTTTGCCAAATATTCTAGTTAAAAAACTCCTAATGTTACTATTTACTCTTACGATTTCAATTTCTTGGCAATGATATTACGACCATGATTATGTAAATTCAAATGTATGTAGAATTCATAATAATGTCAGGATCCGCCATATCTGGTTTCAGGGTTCTATTTTGCCTGTTTTCAATAGTATTGGGGGACACATGTAAGTCCATGAGGGAAGTTATCTATAAGCGTGTTTATGGTTGTTGGTGGTTGTTACTTGTCGTTTTGTGTTGCTTTCTCCATGCCCTTTTACTGGCTTTAAATGTTAAGGATAAGAGGAGATGAAATGAGGAGTGATATTGGGAAGTACAAGATGCGTGTATTCACTGATTTATAGAATGTTATGATATAGATCTTCCATACATTTCGGAGTAAGATCTTCCATACATTTCGGAGTTTTCTTTTTATTTTTGTTATTTGGAATCAAGTTTTCCTTGGGATAATAGATGACAAGTCTTATGGTCCTATATTACAGGTTCTTCTCAGAGGTCCCAAGAATGCTCGTGAGGCTGTTAAGCATTTTGGACCAGCTCCTGGGGTACCACATAGCCACACCAAACCTTATGTGCGAGCAAAGGGAAGGAAATTTGAGAGGGCAAGGGGAAGAAGAAATAGCCGCGGTTTTAAAGTCTGAATTATTAAGATTGTCTGAGATTCACATAGGTATTCCCAACATCCAATTGGTTTCACTTTCTGTTATGTTATCTGTTTTCCTTTCATGGAACTGTTAGCTTATCATAGCATGTAACTTTCTCAGTTTTGTTGGAAGCTTCAATTTAAACACAGGATTTGTCGTCTAAGAATTCGCTTGGATTTATCATCCCTTTCAATTCGGTTATTCTTTTGCTACTAGGTCAATGAGTGAATGTTAAGCGGCAATTTGATTTGGGTCCCATTGTCATATATATGCTACGTGGAGTTATTTTTAGAATTTAAAAATAAAAAATCACTATAACAATTAATCTTAACTCAAATTAGGTTATTATTTTAGACATGTTCAAATTAAATCTTAAATTAACTGAAAAGATGACGAGGATACAACATGTCTTTTGCCATGTCAGAAACTTATAATATTTTTCCGTGGCTTTCACCATGAGCAACAGTCCCCAATCATCATTCTAAATCATCCCCCAATCCATACTCTTTGATGAACTATAACAAGCGACATAATCCAATCCAACTAAGTAAAAAATTTATAGCTCCAAAATATGATTTAAAGGATTTATGAAACATAAAATTCAAGCATATTACTTGTACATAGAACAAAGTACAAGAGGAAACACCATATAAAGAATGTTCTGGTGACAATATGCGTTCATAATCACTTCACTTGTCAGAAATTTGGATGAATGAACATATAGGGGTTGTAATCAAAATGCCAAGGAAAGAGGCCACATTTTAAATAACATACTTAGGGTCATCCTTCTCAAACTGTGCATTAAACAAAAAGTAAATCGAACAGATCTGATAGTCAATAGATCTTTTTCCTCAAGCTACTAAACCCTTTAGACACCAATACATTACCACCATTCAATGTCCCACCCTATAGAAACATAAAGAAAATAAAAAAGGGATGCACCGAAAGAAAATTATTCTAACAACTACCATATAGGATGGGTAATATGATAATATTTAGAGAAGTAAAAAATTCCATAGAATGAGTAAAGAAAGACTTCTATGTTATTTCTAGGTAAAAAAGAATTATATGTTCAAAAATATTTTCCGTCAGTGTAGGAAAACCTATACAAGCTCATCAAAACAAGACAGTTCCTTCTTTTATGGCAGAAACTTGTGCTAAAGACAACAACAATAGAAGCATTCAGTGAGAGTCTCGCAAAAATGTGGGGTATGATGAGGTCCAGTAGTACATAGTCTTACCCTTTTTAAGTAGAGAGACTATTTTTGATAGACTAATATGTAACACAAATAAATACATCTATAAAACAATAAAAATATGTAATTCAATATATAATACAGTACATATAGAACATATTAAATATTAACAATAAAAAATAAATAAATACATAAACCAAGAAAAAGACAAGTGCATAAATTAGACTAAGACACCACTTAGGCTAAATAACGAGGAAAGTACTGTATAATCAATAAAATAAGGCTAACTATAAAACGAAAGACTTGAAGAAAAATATATAGAAGATTTAGGAGAATAAGAAAGACCTCTCTATGTGAGATCTTTTATCCGTATCCTAGTATGCTAAAGTTTTCTATTGTGGATCCTGTCCTCAGTAAGATTAAGCAAAGCCATATCATTTTTATCACTTTCCTCAATTCTTCTTAGGTTTTCCTTTTTTTTTCCTCTTATAGTCTCTAAGTACTATTAACATGTCTGAACCACAAAAGCCTTATCTCTCTTAATTTTTCAATAATACTAATCACCTTTTATTTGTCTCCTACCAATACATTATTGATCTTTCTTCTAGTAAGGTTATATATCCATCAGAATGTTATCTTCTTGTCACATAAAACTCTTGATGCACTTCTCCATTTAAACCACCCTGATCTGATACGGTAGACTGTATCTTCATCGATCTCTCCATTGCTTTGGATGATAGACCCTAGATACTTAAATATACTCTTTCTGTGGTATATCTTTCTGTGGTATATCTTATTAACCAATTTTACCTCCATATCGAACGTTACTCTATGGCCTGAAAAGTTATACTTTAGGTTTTTAATCTTAGCCCTACTTAATTTAAAACCCTTGGACTCAAACATATCTCTCCAATATTTTAACTTGACATTGACATGCACTTTTATCTCATCCACTAAGATAATATCGTCAGCAAACAACATACAATAAGGTACATCCCTTTAAATATTATTGGTGAGTTCATCTATCATTATTGCAAATAAAAGGGCTCAAATACAATATATAAGAATCATTATACTAACAAACTAATCAAAACACATTAAAAACCATATATTAGTTAAAGTTATGATATTAAATAGTTATTAGACACTTGATTCCTTGTTGGCCAATCATTTATTTGTAACTTTAATACAATCCAATTCTTAGAAGCAAAAATTAGAGAAATCATATGGAAATCTAAACTATGAAAATATTTCCAAAGTTCATGTATGAAAAAGTATAATAAAAAACTCAACCTTTGAATATTTCTTCACTCGTACTGTGGAGTTTTTAGCTTGTTCCATGCATAACAACCAATGATTAATGGATTTGGAGAAAGTGAAGTAAATTTTGAGTTTATCTAAACGCATTATATTAGAGAAAAGAGGTAATGATATGGAGTTTTTTTTTGTTGATTAAAAAACACAATATATAAAAAAGTAAATAAAAGTAATACAATACATAAGAATCATTATACTAACAAACTAATCAAAACATATTAAAAACCATATATTAGTTAAAGTTACGATACTAAATAGTTATTTAGATACCTGATTCCTTGTCGACTAATCATTTATTTGGAACTTTAAAATATCCAATTCGTAGGTGCAAAAGTTAGAGAAATTATATGGAAACCCAAACTATGAAAATGTTTCTAGAGTTTGCGTATGGCCTAAACCATCCTTTCTACTTCATTTCAAATTCAATAATTCCTCTTTTCTTTACACATGAATAATCTCCAACAGTTTCTCGTTTAACAGTTCTAGCTTCTAAGAAAAGTTCGGAGTCCAACAATTCTCCCCTTCTTAAAGAATTTCATCCTTGAAATTCTTACTTGAGTGATCAAACATATGGAGATAAAGTTGTTTTATGTTTTCCTTAGTCTCCTGAGTAACTTATTCACTCAAATAATTTCTTCCAAATGACCATAGTCAATAGACTTACTCAGTCTTTCAGTCACTTATTTAGTTATTCACTTTCTTAACTAATTTCTCAATATATATCTCGAATTACTCATAATTTTCCACATCATATGTCAATAACACTAATACTAGATCATATTGGTATTTCTTAGCATACTCACAGATAACACATTATGGATCTGTGACATCGTTGATAGTAGTATTAGCTCACAATCAATGGTCCAATTCTTAACAACTTTATATGGACCAATGCAATTCAACTCAGCCTTTTGAACTTCTATATATGTCTCTATCATTCATCTCATCTTTCAATTATCCTTTATTAAATCTCAGATATGTATATTCACAATCAATTCAAGATTATAGAAGTATAATCATCATGAAATTCTGATCTCCATTCCACTAACATATATTATGGTCGATCATAACTCTTGTCACCTTAATCAAATAACCACTTTGGTTTTAATTTCATCTTTTTACGATCATAACAATTTCTGTTTTCATGACATTCTACTTGTATACTTTAATCTCATCATTTTTACTTGTCTCCCTATTTTTCTCAAACAATCCATGATAATATATTTACATCAATATCACTTTTGGGGATATATTACCATAATGCCATATAATGCATCCTCCACTACAAATACATTGAATCATTTTCTGTCATATTCACCCATATACTATTTTTCATTTCCATTTATCCAATGATGTCGTTGCTGCATGTTAAGACATGTTTACAATGCATGTACCTTGAGACATAATTCGAAAAACGCCCATGTAAGATCCTAATTTTGGTGCTCTGATACCACTAATGTTAGACGCCATTTGATTCTAGAGCCCAACCTCTTTTGAAATCATGATACCCAACATGTTGGATCCCGCTTGATTTCGGAATCCAACTCTTGCTCTGATACCACTTCTGATGGATCTCGCTTGTTTCCAAAGTCCAACGCTTGCTCTGATACCACATCTGTTAGATCCCGCTTGTTTTCGAAACTCAACACTTACTCTGATACCATAATTGTTGGATCCTGCTTGTTTTCGGAACCCAAATCTTGTTAAACATCATAAGACGTGAGCGTATTAACTTGAAGAGGTGGCATCAAAGCAAGAAGATAAATCTATGATGGTTAAAGAGATTACAAAGAATCTCGCTCAAGTATTATGGTATTATGAAGCGTTGGACTTTGAAAACAAGCGGGGTCTAACATTTGTAGACCGAAAAGGGAGGGAGGGTAGGGATTAAACATTTGTTAACTTAGAGTAATGTTCTGTTAGGGGAAAGGATTTGATTTCTATTTTATGACAGTGAAGCCATGTGGGTTAAGTGGGTGCATATTATTATTTTGAGAAGGAAAAATTTTTGGAGTGCCCAACCTATTAATAATATTTCATGCAGTTTGAGAAATATTTAATTTGTGAGGAATAAATTAGGGAACCAATTCAGATTTAGGATAGGAAATGAAAATCCTACTCTTTTATGGCAGAATCCTTGGCATCCTAGAGGAATCCTAAAGTACTTCTCTACTCTGAGAGTAATCAATGGATCAGAATTATCTATGACAACAAGAGTTTCCGAAGTCATCAGAAATAATGAGTGGTGCTAGCAAGAGGCAATTGTCGAGATCACTGGAAACCTAGAGCCCCTTCTGTACCATCCAAATTGTTCTAAAGTTGATTGTTTGGAATGGTTAGCTAGCCCTTCAAAAATGTATACTAATGTTTCAACCTATAATTTCTTGAGACTCTCGATTTAGTGTAGCGCCCCCTTACCGCAGAGTACGCATCGGGACACCCGGAGGTCATTCCGGTACATATTCCACGATAAGAGCGAACTACGTTCAATCACTACCTTAACTTCATATGGCATCATTTTAAACTGTTGGATCCCGTTTCCAGAACCCAACCCTCTTGCTCTGATACCAACTACTATTGGATTTCGTTTCCAAAACCCAACCCTCTTGTTCTGATACCACTAATGTTGGGCACCGCTTGATTCTGAAGCCCAATCTCTTGCAAAAAAATCATGAAACGTGAGCGCAAGAGATTAGGTTTCGGAATCAAGCGGTGCCCAACATTAGTGATATCAGAGCAAGAGGGTTGGGTGTAACATCCCACCCTCAACGGGAAGGGTAGAATAGTAATTTGGCATAGGATGAGATGGATTGGGCTTAATTAGGACTGTTCATGCA
>JANZLX010000004.1:7775075-7791762 GCA_025531955.1 Erythroxylum orinocense | reverse complement strand
CAATTAGGCAGCACTTCCTTCATAACAATTTTAGCCAAACTTCTAAAGTTTAATTCAAGCCAAACCTCATCTCAATATGATAACCACATCAAGAGTTATGGCAAAAACATTTTTATGATGCCATGTGGAGTATCGTAGTGATCATTCGTAGCGCACTCTTATCGTAGGATATGTATCGGTACGACCTACGAGTGTCCCGGTGTGTACCCTACGGTAAGGGGGCGCTACAATTGGGATCTGACTCTTTGACTATTCTTAACTAATAAACATTAAACAAATCATATCATAATTGTTTAATGGTATATATTTATCCTTCAATCTGATCATTATATAATTGTCAATAAGAAATTGAAGTCCCTCCATCTTACCTATGGTCTAACATGAAAATGGATGCCACAATATTACTAACCATAAGCTAATAAGTACTAAATTTCTCCATCATTTGCTCTGCCATTGTTTGAATGACCTTATTGAAGTGAAAAATCTACTCAGATAATGCCAGTTTAATCTCCACATGCTAGTAAAGCAAATGTATGAATTTGGATATTTGTTCCTAAAAACAATTGAGCAATTGTGTGAAATATCATTAACTTTGCACAAATTGCTTTAGCTAACTCCCATTGCTCTTCTGTCAGCAAATAAGTATATTGATAACCACAATTAAGTGTTATGCCAAATATTCTTGTTAAAATACCTCTTATGATTTCAGTTTTTTTGGCAATGATATTATGACCATGGTTATATAAATTCAAATGTATGTAGAATTCATAATAATGTCAGGTTTGCCATATCTGGGTTTCAAGATTCTATTTTTCCTATTGTCAATAGTATAGGGGGACAATTACAAGTCCATACTGAAAGTAAACTATAAGCTCGTTTATATTTGTTGATGGCTGTAACTTGTAGCTTTGTATTGGTTTCTCTCTTCCCTTTTACTAGCTTTAAATGTTAAAGATGAGAGAGATGAAACATGAAGTAATATTAAGAAGTACAAGATGCGTGCATTCACTAATTTATAAAATGTTATGATATAGATCTTCTATACATTTTATGATTTTTTTAATTTGGAATCAAGTTTTCCTTGAGATAACTGGATGGCAAGTCTTATTATCTGTTTCAATTATGTTACTATTTTATGACTAGATCATTGAGCTGAAAATTTCTGCATTTCCACGTTCAAAATGTTGTAGACACTATAGCAAAAAGTGATTTGGGAAATATTAAATTTTTAAGATTTTAAAATGCCTTACTTAAAACTAACATAATGCAACAATTTTTAAAGCATGAACTTTAATAATATTAATAAGCAATGATAACAGTAGTTTGTTGTCATATGTTTGAAAAGGCAATAAAATTAAAATGTCGTTGCTATAAAATTTTGCATAAGCAACAATTTAATTTCTTACAATATTAATCAATATTTAAGAGTGGTAATGGATCGGGTCAAACTTAGACCCACCTAAGCCCTAAGCCTACTTGAAATTTGGTATTCAAGCTTGTGCCTAATCTAAGGCCTATAGTCCAAACATGAGCATAATTGAGTCTAAACCAAACTCGATTAAATATATTATTTAATTTTCTAAAAGAAAAATTACATAATTCCCTTTTAAAATTTCAAACTCTGATTAGGTTGGACTGGGCAATCCGAGCATAACCTAGGACCCAAAAACATTAAAAAACTAAATACAACATGAAACTCGGTCAACTGAGTCGAGTCGGGCCAAGTTAGACTAAAATGGGCAATATTTTTCATAAGTAACAACAATTAACGTATTATTATTTAAATTATATATCATATTATATATATAACAAAGAAATAGTTTTATGCATATATTATACCTTATATAATATTTTAGGGATAAAAGAGTGACAAAGGACTATACACAAGTGCCAAAAGGTCTTACACTCTTAACTTTCCCTTTGCTTTTTAAATAAACTATTTGGTGATGGAGGTGATGAATAGATGAAGTTTAGCCCCTACCAAGCACTCCCTCAAACAGACCAACGATAGATGAAGTAATCAATTGTACAAGTGTGATTTATTTAGTTAATTTGTTAAGGGTTATTTTTCTATTTTCTTTTTCCACCAATCGCTTTCTTTATTGGAACTTTAGATTTCGATTGGTAAATATAAAAAGCTTTTGAGTGTTGTTATAGTATTTTTGTAGCTTTTATATTATTTTGTTGCATTCTTGTAATGTAATCCAGAATTTAGATTGCTTTCTTATTAGCCTAACAAAGTAAGAAAATTTTGTAAGCGTCACTTAGTAAGATGGTCCAATGTCGAAGTACTTACCCATCTTGTGAGTTGTAGCTAAGACTTATAAGAGTATCGTGGGGCATTTGGGAAGGTTGGAATTTTCATTTAATTGAGAAACTAAGTCATGGCCTACAGTTCTCAAATAGTTAAACTATGATCTAAGTCACCTCTCCATCTTCTATGTGTTGATTGTAGCTTGAAACAATATATTTCATGAAGCAGATTTTAAGGTTTTAGCTGCTAAATCCCATCTCCCTTTCGATTTTTAGTTCTTTCCTTTGATTCTATTTTAGTTCAAGTTTTTCATTTATAAAGCTTTATAGTCACTATTAAAGAGAAGACCATTAATTGTGCTTATATTATCTTAAAAGTATTTCTAGCTTTTGTTTTATGGTTTCTGTGAAATATGGATACAAGTATTTCTAACCATTGATGCTGCAATGGTTAGCTATTTGAGAACGACATGTTATGTTGGATTTGGTGGCTTTGCAGAGTTTTACATATGGATGACATGTTTTGGTCTTTTAATGTTTCTCTTATGTAATTAATTAAAGGTAGACGCTCTTTTACGAGGGCATATATGCAGATTATCTTAGACTTAATTGATTTTCTGAGGTAGGATATGAACCAATTTTTGTGTATTGGTGGCTGCTTAGCTAACTAGTGGCTAGGGTACTTATTTTGTTTTAATTTAGGTTGTATGGCTAGCGTTGTAGTAGATCTTATCCAAAGTTTGGTAACATCTGAAAGGTCTAAATTAGATAAATCATGATTTGGTAACCTTGTGGTCCTATCATATAGGTCGTATTTCTTTAAGTTACCATGTTGACTATCCATATCATATCATTTCTTCATTTTCATGCTGAATTTGGTATTGTAAAATGTAGGAATGATTAGATAAATGGACATTGGGTATCAGACATGTTTCATGAAAGAACACTAATTTTATACATTGTTCATTATTTTTTCACGTAAAAACTTGATTTTCCTGTGCATGAGAAAATTTTAAACTCAATAACTGGGATTTGTGCTTAACTTCCTATGCATTATCAGGCTATAAATGACTCTAAAAAAATCTTTAATTATTTCTTTTCATATGTATTATGTGAATTATTGAATTATTCTTGTTGTATATTATTTTTAAATTTTAATCATATAAGCTGTTAGTTTCATGATATCAATAATATATAAGTTCATTGCCTATATATATTTTTAAGATTGTAGAATTACTATTAAAGCATTTGGAAACATCTAATTGAATTAAAAACCATAATTGAAAAGCTTACTATTATTGGAAGGTATATTTCTTTTAAACAATTTATTGGCAATTCAAATTAGTCTTTTATGTCATAATGAAATTTTCATAGCTATGTATTAGGCATCTTAAAACGTCATGAGATTATCAAAACTTACTCATATATTTTTAATATATTGTATATGCCATGTTTCTAGGTTGTTAACATATTCCATATTGTATATGTTACTTTGATGAATAGTAAGCTGTCCATGAACAAAAGATAGGCTTTGGATGATTTTTCCCAGATATAGTGATGAATACATGAGTGTATTTGAGCGTTTTCTTGAAAAAGCTTTTTTGAAGGTGGATAACAGGAATGAAATTTCTTGTCCATGTAAGAATGTCACAATTATTATTGGAATACAAGAAATATTATATATGATCATTTAATTGTTGAAGGATTTGCTCCAAGATATGAAGGTTAGGAATTTAATGAGGAAGGATCAATTAATGCAAATATGGAAGTGGATGATGATAATGAATTTGATGGAAGGTCTATACATGATAATATAGATGGATTACTACTTGACACATTTAGAGATGGTCTAAATGCTAATGCTAAGAATTTTTTTAAGTTGGTAGAGGAAGAAAAACAAGAACTATATTCTGGTTGTCAAAGTTTTTCTAAGCTTTCTTTTACCATTCAACTATATCTCTTTAAATGTTACTTATGGAATTAGTAATGCGGCTTATACTGACCTCATGGGGATACTTAAAGAGGCCTTTCCCAATGTAAAGATTCCTGAATCTTTTAATGCGATAAAAAAGCTTGTGAAGAATTTAAGACTTCACTATGAAAAGATACATTCAAGTCCTAATGATTGTTTTTCACATTGGGGAGATGATAAGAAAGCAACTAGTTGTAGAGTGTGTGGTGTATCTAAGTGGAAAAAAATTGCAATATTAAAGATAATAGAGATCATTATATAACCTCAAATGTGAGACAAATTCTAGCCAAGGTGTTAAGATATTTTCCATTAAAAAATCAAGGTTGTAATGTCTTTACATGTGTCTAGAATTAGTTGAATTCAAGAAATAACATGATAAGGGGAGTCTTAAAGAAGGTAATTTAAGGCATCCTGCCGATGGCCAAACTTAAAAAGACTTTGACTTATTGTATCCTAATTTTGCATGAGATCCTTGTAATATTATATTAGCTCTTACTAGTGATGGATTTAATTCTTTTTGTACAATGAGTGTTTCACATAGTACATGGCCCATAGTTATAGTTAACTATAACTTAGCACTATGAATATTGATGTTTTTTTGCAGCCGTTAATTAAAGAGTTGAAAGACTTGTGGGTAAAGAACTAATCTATCATTTAAGATGCGTACAATTTTTTTTTGGTACTATTAGTGAATTTTTGTGATATGCAATGGTGTTTTAATGAAGTACAAAGGGAAAGTTAGCATGCCCTAATTTTCATTACAAAACTTGGTCTCAATATTTAAAGCATGGAAGAAAGACTTGTTATCTCAATCATTGGAGATTTTTGGATAGAAATTACCCTCGGAGACGTGATAAGAGATCATTCAATGGTGATATAGAGTTGGGATATGATCAC
Organism: Erythroxylum orinocense; assembly: GCA_025531955.1. Taxonomy (NCBI): domain Eukaryota; kingdom Viridiplantae; phylum Streptophyta; class Magnoliopsida; order Malpighiales; family Erythroxylaceae; genus Erythroxylum; species Erythroxylum orinocense. The sequence goes on along the minus strand of JANZLX010000004.1, from coordinate 7,786,640 downwards.
CATTTCCTTTGTCATAATCTGATGTGTTAGAGCTTATTAATTAGTGTCATAATGTGTTTGGGAAGGAAAATAAACAAAAAACTACCAAGTGATGATCCTTGGAGGAAGAGGTCCATATTTTTCGAATTACCTTACTAGAAGTACAACAGGTATTGGAAAAATCATGATGTGATGCACATTAAGAAAAATATATGTGATAATGTTCTTGTATTTTTGTTGGAGATCTTGGGCAAGTAATAAGATCATCTTGATACTAGGCTTGATTTGAAAGAATGTGGATTGGAAAATATCTATAGCTTATTAAAATAGACAACTCTTATGTGTCACTAGCTCGAACTTACTTTTACATAACCCTAGAGGTTAAATAAAACTTTTGTTTGGTTTTAAATAATGTGAAACTACCACAAGGTTGTGCGTCAAATATTGAATTATATGTTGGTGTTAGTAAGAGAAAAATATTTGGATACAACATTCATGGTGATCACATTATTATGCAATAGTTACTCCAAGTTGTTACTAGGAAAACACTATAAAAAAAAGTTGCAGTTATTTTGAATAGGCTAGGTGCTTTTTTTAATGGGGTATGAAGTAAAGTCATTAAGCTAGGAGATCTTGAGCTTCTAGAAAAAGAAATTGTAAAAGGACTATGTCAACTTGAAACATTATTTCTATCTTGTTTCTTTGACATCATGGTTCATTTACCTATTCATTAGCCAAAACAAATCAAATATGTTAGACCAGTGCATTGCCGCTATATGTACTTTATTGAGAGGCATTTGTGTAACACCCCACTCCCGCATGACCCGAACCTGACATCGATGGTGATATCTGAGCCCAAGCCTTGCGAGGGTGGCATGCTACATCACTCAGTCACATTTTTTTGAATACAATCATATGCGCGAAAATCAATAGGCACTTTGGGCCCGCTTTAATTTGAACACAGTTTCAGTCATAATAATACACTCAACATTATTCAAGATAGCCATTTAATGTACAAAAAGACATAATCAAATTGTGCCCAATTTTATCCATAAACATTTCAATGAACATATTACAATCAATTCGGATTTCTATAGGGCCAAATATTTCTAAAACAATGAAGTATGTGCGGAAAATGACTAAGCCTTAGTCTTTTAATCAATCCCCTCACTTTGATTCCATCCATCCATTTTATTCACATGTAAGAATATGCATGGATATTTCACAACAATCTAAACACTCTTTGTCCTTTTCAAATTACTATTCTATCCTTCCCATCGGGGTGAGATGTTACAATTTGAGTAGGTTAAAAATAATTGTTCGTAATAAAAGCCAACTAAATGGGTCTATAGTTGAAGGATACTTCATTGAAGAGTGTGTAAATTTTTATTCTATTTATATGCGTCATGAGGCTAGAAAAAATATAATAGGCATATGGAAGACAATGACAATGCAAATCTTGTTGATGAATCATCTTCATCTTTTTTTTTCCCAAAAGTTGGGCATCCTATTGGAGGAAAGGGAAAAGGAAACACAAGTAGTCAATTTAGAATTAAATACTTTACATCAAGCTTATTGATACATTCTATTTAATTCAAATGACAAAGATGTTGAGAAGTACATTAGGTAAGGTACAAATATATTATCTATCTATCTCAAGATCAATTTTGTACTCCTAACATAATAATTAACATATATTATTCTTTTTAGGGGGCATCACAATTTGAAAGAGACAAGTGGTAAAAAGAGTCGATAGGCAATGGCACAAGATCATTGCAATGAGTATCCCCAATGGTTTTCGGATAAGATTATATCTTGTAATGACACCATAAGTCCTATTCGTTGGCTGTCCAAAGGCCCTATAGTATGGTGAAGAAACATTCAGGTTATGTTATTAATGGATATAAGCTTACGACTAGAAAAATGGGATCTAAGGTATGAAAGCCAAAGTAGAGGAGTTTTGTTGACAACTTTAGCTCCGAGTTTAGCAAGTTCTAGAGACCAAAATCCAACACTTGGAAATGTTAATTATTATGGTATAGTAGGGGAAATTATTAAAGTGGATTATTGGGCATAATTCAGAGTAGTGTTGCTCAAATATTGTTGGTATTAAGAGGAGAGAGACGATTATGGGCTCTATCGAGTAAACTTCAAAAAGTTATATTACATAGACGATCCTTTTGTATTGGGAAGCCAAGTTCATTAAGTATTTTATGAGCTGATTGTCTAGAGGAAGGTTGTCATTATGTGGAAAAGAACGTACTTAAGTATTTATTTGATGTACCTTTGGCTGACAAAAAAAAATGATGAAGAAATATACAAGAGAGAACCAAATGACTATGTCAATGATTTCTTATTACAAATGATTATGGCTTATAAAGAATTAAAAATTTGCTATATCCATTCAATATTGTTGCTATAGTTTAAAAATATGGAGTTTCCTTAGTTAAAATTTGAAGCAACATTATTTATTTTGTCGCCCAAAAATTTTGTTACGTTATAACATCACCTCTTTATTTAATAGAATGAATTATGTTACTTTAATGAAAAGACAACAGTAATTGCACCTGTAATTATGCTTTTGTCTATTACGTAATGCTTCTTTTGTTGCGGTGAGACTAGGTGATTGGCGATGTAGCATCTTTACCAATCAAACATGAAAATATGTAACAGCTAATTCATTGCATCAATTCAATAATGCCCGAGACATCAAACGAGCAGACTATAGTTTCCCAGATCGCATTCGTCCTGAGATGCCTTATTTATTTCAAAAGAGCAAAGGAAACTGGAACTTAAAAATTTGACAAAATGTTGGAGGATAAAAACTGATGTCAACTAGAGAGGCAGAGGCCTGCACAACCTTGAAGTGGTTTAGACAACCTTATTAAGCACTCAAGTATGATGGAAATGCATCTGAGCTTTGTCATTGGGAGACGTCTGAATGCGGTTCAAAACTTCTTAATGAAATCGTAGATATGCTTGCTGACTTCCTCTGCCCTCTCTTGATTTAAGAAGTGACCCACTCCTTCCATTACAACCACTTCTTGCAAATAGGGCACAACTTTTTTGAAGCCACCATGGTGTATATATTCCTTCACACCAGGGGTGTTGTAGGTTATGTCCAAGTCACCCACAATGAACTTAACTGGTACAGTGATTTGTACTCCATCCCAAGGTGCCACCAGCTCCCAGCTTCTGCAACCAAAAACAAAACAATTGAGATGAACATTTATCAACTTCTGATGCAGTTTGATCTTAAAAGTCTGTTCGTTTCATACTATGTGATGGTTATGGTGGATGCATTTTAAGTTGCTTGTTACATCGACCTGTTACCATATTTTCATAATAAACTTGTGAAAGAGTTACAAGTACTGCATGCAATGTTTCGACTTACAAGTTCATACATCGGTAGTAGTTCAATCCTCCAGTGAAGCCCTTGTGGTCATATTTGCGAGCATAATATTTGATATCGACATCTGAGAGCCAAGAAGGTAGATTTGGATTATCGGGCAAACCTTTGAATCCAGTTTCTTTAGGTATACACGGTGGGTTTGGATTTCGTGATGTAAAAAATCTCCTGAACACTCCAACGGTTTCAATTTGCGCAAAGTCTTCTTCGATTTCTCCAGGTTCCTGACGAACAATTCAACATCATTTGCTGTTGTTAGTTGTCAACAGAAAAATGATCGTATTTGACATCTGAAGTCCTATCGAACGACCATTGCAATTTGCAACAACATGATAATATAGGTCACCATATCTCGTTGTGAAAACTTTTTATTGATGATTTATCAAACTGAAAATTCACGAGTTGATTAATTTTGGCAGAAGAAGCTAATTGGCAACTAAAATGATATGAATTTCCAATAATTGGCTCTTATCACATTAAACATCTTCTAAATCATAAATTCTGGAAAGAATAAAACTTTTTTCTTACCGCCAACGAAGAACTTATTTATTTTGAAAACGGGATGTATATTTCGTCTAAATAATCACTAACCAGCTTATTTTACCTTTTTCTTTTTTCTCTTCTCATCAGTTCTCAACTATGCTTACTTGGCGGTCATGTGATCCTTCGTAGAGTAAATTGGTTTACAAAGACAACGAAAACCCAATAAAATAAAGAAGAGAATAATTAGAATCATACCTGAAACCTGCACATGTAGTAATCATCGCCCAACATCTCTCTGAATCCATCAACAGGCCTCTTCAAAGGATTTCTGGGAAACAACGCAACGCTCATGTTAAGCAAGGCCTTGACTCTATCAGGCCTGAACAAGCTTAAACTCCAAGCGATGAGCGCGCCCCAATCATGGCCCACCAAGAACACTTTTTCAGTACCCAGAGAGTCGAGCAACCCAACAAGGTCTCCCACAACGTGAAACACAGTGTACTCGGAGACAGAGGACGGCGCATCTGTGTCACCGTAGCCTCGAAGGTCTGGGGCTATGCAGCGATACCCGAGAGCAGATAGATGAAGAAGCTGGTGTCGCCAGCCGTACCAGAGATCGGGGAAGCCGTGTAAGAAGAGGATGACTGGGTCTGAGTCGGAGCCGATTGATGCTACGTGCATGTTAATGCCGTTGGTGGTCACCGTTGAGTGGTTTATCTTCTCCATATCTGAATAATTCCTAGCTGGGGTAACTACACAACAAGTAGAGACAGAGAGGAAGGAGTTTGGTCGATGAGAAGGAAGAAGCAGTGAGGGAAATGAATTGCTTTCCACTTGTATGCGTCGGAGCTTGCAATTTATAATAGGAGCAACTACCACGACAGCATCACTGTTTTGGTCGTATTGGTCAGGCTGGATTTCTTGTTTTATGATCTGTTTTTGACATTACTTAATTATCATAACCGCGATGCTTTGTGATCGACTTTCAAAGAAACCCCCCAAGCACAAAAAATGTATAAAACGAATTATTTGAACTTTTAATTATATTAACACAAATTGTCCAAACCACTGGAAGACCCTTTTCACTTTTTCAAAATCACGGTTGGAGAAAAAATATTTATATCATTGTTTCACTGTTGCTCATTAATTATAAAAATTTTACCGAAAACCATAATATAATTTTCACGAATTTGATAATATTTTTGCACAATTACCAAACAATGAAACTACTTTTGATAACAATACTTATGTTTACATTTTCTAACATAAATTCTAAATAGAGTGATTACTGTACCATATAAAATTTTCAATTTTCCTTCACATTTACGGAAAGTGGGGTCATAATTTTATTTATATTTAGTAATGATGATAATTACTACAGTAACAATATATATTAAAAATGTATTTAAACTATTTAATTTATTTTTGTAATTTATTATAAAGTGTTTGCTTCGTAAGAATCGAAATTTATCTTTGCTTTACGTTGGTTTGTCGTGGACATCGTAAAAGACGTTAGTAAATTGTCATTATTTCATATAGGTTTGTTCGTGGACATTGTAAAGGATATATTCATATCAAATAGTAATTTGTCGTTATTTTGCATTGATTTATTCGTGGACACTGTAAAAGATGTTTTCATATCAACTAGTAAACATTTTGTTCTCAGTTATTTGCACATCGACAGTAGCCTGATCAGATTTTATCTCTAACAATACATGCACCATCATCAAACAAAATTGAATAACCACTAGCCATGAGTTGCCCAACACTTAATATATTATGTGCCAAACTAGGAGCATGGTAAACATTACGAAGGTGCTTCACATTACCATGGCTTGTTGTGATAGCAACTGTACTCTTTTCTTCAATCTGAATTTGGTTATTATCCTAGTGGCTCAATGGTAAGAGACGTGTTGTTAGATAATAATAAAATCTTGAGGTCTTGGGTTCGTGGCGTGGCCTCACCCTTGACCAAAGAGGACAATACCGATTAAGTTTGGGAGGACCGGTTGGGGATCTAAGCCCGCCGGACCTGGGGATCTAAGCCCATCGGCCTCAAGGCCGGACCCAATATTTAAAAGGCGTCTTTTAATGTTAGGTCAGGCCCTGAGGCTGATGGGCTTAGATCCCCTACCGGTCCCCCCAACCTTAATTCCATCCAAAATTAAACACAACCTAAGGACTCATCAAGATCCTTAAACAGTGATCTCATGGAACATGTGATTAGAATATCTACTGTCCAAAACCTAAATACCATTTGGCATATTAGTAACATGAGAAAAAAGCACAAACAACTTACATTCCTCTTCATTTTATTCTGCTTCATTCTCTTCTTCAAAATTTGCTTGATTTCCTTTGCACCAGCAATTTGATGCAATACGCCCAAATTGATGGCAGTGGTAACACTGAACTCCTAGCCACCCTCTACCGTGACCTTTCCTATAGCCTCTGCCATAAAAACCACCTCTGCCACGTCCTCTTACTACGATTGTTCAGATTTGATCCTTAAAGTGGAACTATCCCCCGTCACCTAAAATGCCTTCTCTTAATTCTTTTCAAGTGATCTATTTAGCCTTACTTTATGTCTCTTCTTACTCTAATCCTTCTTCTTCTTGTTCCATAAAGACAAGTGAGTGTGAATCTTAAGAAGACGACTCAAGTATTGCGTTTTCAACTGACTTTAGCTCTTTGGCTTCCAAATTGTACCTAAAATCAAATATGAGCCAAAGTCGGTGTCTTAAGCATGTTAAAGCATTAATCACTAAGTGTCATGGATTAAATGTGTCAACAATTAAGTACATATCATTTATACCTGTAATATTAGAAAACTAATGAGCATTCTGTATTGCATTAGCAGATAAGCACATCCTACTCTTCTAATGTTTTACTTTAAGCCTCAAAACATTTGTGAATATTTTTAGAGTTGTAACAAGTGAAAAATGGAGTGATGATCATCTCTCGAGAGCAAGAGTAGCTCATCTATAAAATTGAGGTTTAGAATTCCACATTCCTTGCACTTTTAGTGAAAATTAAAGAGGAGACCTCTCTGTAACTCTGACTGGCAACCTGTTTAGAAACTCTATGATATAGAAAAAGGAGAGGCGATATAGGGTCCCCTTGTTACAATCCTCTAACCCTTTGATATTTTTAAGAGGGTTCTCTATTGATTAAGTTATTGTAAGAAAATCTTGTTATACATTGTTCTATCCATCCTATAAAGATTATAGGAAAGTTGTACGCTTTTATGTAGTTGAGGATGAAATCCTAATATAAGGAATCATACTTTTTTTCTGAATTCTATCTTGATTATTCAATTCTTCTTTCCTCTTTTTCTTGAATAGTTCCTCAACATCTCCTGTATCAATAATATATTGTCTCTAATAAGCCTACTTATAATGAATGCTCCTTACTACTTTTCTATATGGTTAGGAAGCACACTTTTCATTCTTTTTGAGAGAACCTTTGCTATGATTTTATAAAATGATTTGCAGCATGCTATAGGATGGAAATCACTGACTTTTTTTTCTTCCACCTTTGGTATAAGGCACAGTAAAGTTCTGTTTATCTCCGACAATAATTGCCCTCTTTAGAAAAATTCCTCAGTTGCCTCAACACCATCTTCCCTATCACTCTGTAAATTTTCTGATTAAAAAAAAAACAAATTCATGCCATCTAAACTTGAAGCCTTATCATGTTTCATCGCCTTTAATGTTGTCTCAACCTCTTCCTTAGTAATTGGTTTGGCTAGTAAATTACTTTTCCCTTATGTGAGTTGATCTTGAAGTACCTCCATTATGAAATGTATTGTGGATTTTGCATTAGAACGGGTGCCCAGCATTCCTAAAAAGAAAAGTTCCAACTCTTTTTTTAATTTCTAACTTGTTATCTATAATCCTCCCATATGTACTTAAAGCAATTATCCTATTAGAGGCTCTCCTTAAGATGATCTTCTTATAAAAGTAGGTTATGTTTCTATCACCATTAACTAGCCATTCTTGCCCGGCTCTTTACCTCATAATTGAATGTTCTATAGAGAGGTATTAAGAATACCTAGACATAACTTGCTTCTCTTACTCCTGTAGTGTTTCATCTGTATGATCCTTATAAAGTTCAGTTTGAACCTCTTTAGTTCCTATTTAGCCCTCAATAAAACTCTCTTTATATTTCTTATTTTTTCCCTGAATAGTTATTCTAGTTCTTTCTTTATCGCCTATGTCTTTCTTGCACAAATATATTGTCTGGCACCCCTCACTTCTTTGTTACACTCTGTTTTGACAACCTTTTCAAATCCAACCGTATCTACTAAAAAATTGTTGAACTTGTTAAGTCAAAATGACTTTACGTAAATAATTTTGATGGAGAACAAATAATAATCATGGAAAAAAAACAAACGGAAGCAAAACAAAAGCAGACGAAAGCAAAATGAAAAGTAGACGGAAACAAAATGAAAAGACAGATGGAAGCACGCGTAAAGCAAAAATGAGACGATAGGAAGTCAGACGCAAGACGTAAAAATGAAAGAAATAAACAGATGATAGAAAGCAGACGGAAGATCCGATACCACGTCGGATCATGTATAAGCTTGAGTTAGTTACAGAACTCAACTGAATAACCAATTCTTGAAAGATCAAGAAGCAGTTATAGACAAATGCTATAAATATGAGTCGAAGTCGAAGATTGAAAAAATTACGAAAGTTAGAAAAATTAAAAGCTTAGCAATTCTTGAGAGAAATTATTGTGCAAAAAAGCTAGAGCTATTTTATTTGTAACAAAGCTCGAAAAACCTTTCAGTTGATAGAAGCGCAGATAGCCTGAAGAGGCTAGGTGTGAAAGAATACTGATTGTAAGAGACCTAAAGAGGCTCGGAAACAAAGAATACTTGTAACATTTTGAGAGATAGTGGAATCTCAGAAAGATAAATGAGGACTAGACGTAGCCTACGGTTTGGGGTGAACCAGTATAAAAATTGCTGTGTCAAAATCTCTAAACTCTCAACCTCTCTCTTAACTTTCAATTTTCGATTTTAGTGTTTTCATACGAATATCTCGAAAATAGCTTATAACATTGATTTTCAGTAGTTTTTGTGAAAAGAACAAGTATCTTTTAACAAATTCGTTTACGAAGGGGTATAACGAAAAAGAATACACAATTCAACCCCTCTTCTTGTGCATTTGTATATTTTGAATTGAGATTTGTATTAACGTGTAATTCACTTCAATTGGTATCAGAGCTTGGTGTCCAAGAATCACTGTAACAAAATGTGGATCAAGATTTATGGCGGAATCAATACATACATAGCGGAAGGTGCCTCAGTCACTAGACCTTAGACGTTCAACGGAGAAGACTATCACTATTGGAAAGATAGGATGAGATTATTTATTGAATCTACTCATATTGACCTTTGGGACATAATCGAGAACGGACCATATGCACCTGCAAATGAAGAAGAAAATTCTATTCCACAATTCAGATGGACTGCTGATCAAAAGGTGAGATTTCAACTGAACTCAAAGGCAAAGTTCTTTTGAGTTGTGCCTTAAGCAAAAGTGAGTACGACAAAGTCCACGAATACGAGATTGCAAAGGAGATATGGGATACGTTTTCCATCGCACATGAAGGTACAAATTATTGGCCCCCGAATTTTTTTCTTGTTGAATTAAGCATGATTTAAATGAATTATTAGGTTTGATGGATAAAGTTTTGGAGCTACTTGTTATGTAAATGTTAGTAGAATTTATTATATGGTTTGGTTGTAATAAAAGTGGTAAGAATGCATAAGGGATTATTTTGTGGAGGTAATTATTATGTTAATATTGGTAGGAATTTATGACATAGATTAATTGAATTGAAGCATTAATGTTATAAGAATGAATGAAGGCCATTGTTGGAAGTTCACTTAAGTGTATAAGACATAAAGCTTAAAGGAAGGGGCAAAATGGACATTGCACACTCATTAAGGGTATAAAAAGAAGAATAAATGGTTGTTTTGTTTGCAATTGAAGAAGAAATTGTGGAAGAGAGGAGAAGGAGAGAAAAATTAGGGTTGTGGAAATTTAAAAGATTTTGAAGACTTTAAGGCAAAAGCAAGTAAGTATAAGCCTTATTCCATCTTGTTTGGTTAAATGAAACTTAAGTGAAGTAAATATGTGTAGGAAGTTGTTGATGAATGGTTATGTAAAGGTTGGATTATTGGTTAATGATCAAAGATAGGTTTTGATGTTTTGTTATTGATATTGGGTTAAAATGAGCTTAGAAATGAAGTAAGAATTATTGAGGAACACTCCACTATCATATGACGTCCCTGTAGACAATACTTGTCCCTCTACCATAATCTGTTATTGTAGAATATTTCGTACATAATTGTTTGTCCGTTTATGTATAAACTCTTGTATATATATTCAGTCCTCATGGATGTACAGTGAAAAATCAAATAACAACAATACTCATTTCATCTTTATGGTATCAGAGCTCTACGCGTAACTGTCTTTTTTTTTGCACTTCGCCCTGATGGCTCTGTGGATCGCTATAAGTCTCGCCTTGTTGCTAAAGGCTACAGTCAATACTCGGGTCTCGACTACAAAGAAACGTTCTCCCCAGTTGCCAAACATCAAATAATCAAAGTGCTCCTTACCATTGCACTTGCCAAGGCTTGGCCTGTCCACCAGACGGACGTCAACAACGCCTTTCTTCAGGGTCATCTCCAGGAGACGGTGTACATGAAACAGCCTCCGGGCTTTGTCCACTCGGACTTCCCCCTTCATGTATGTAAACTTCGTAAACCCATCTACGGCCTGAAATAGGCACCGAGGGCCTGGTATACTGAACTTCATGGCTTCCTTGTGAACTATGGCTTCCTGATGAGCACTTGTGATTCTTCCCTCTTATTTATCTTCTTAATGATATCACTATGTACTTTCTAGTCTATGTTGATGATTTGCTCCTCACAGGCAACTCCACCTCTCATCTTTGTGACTTCATGACTGCCATTTCCTCACGCTTTGCCCTGAAGAATCTTGGCCCACCCAACTACTTTCTGGGCATTGTGATCACTCCCACTGTTAATGGCTTGTTTCTCTCCCAACAAAGGTACATCCATGATCTCTTACACCGGTTTGGTATGGATGCTTCGAAACCATGTCACACTCCTTTATGCACCTCTACCACTTTAAAGTTTGATGATGGTTTGGCTCTGATTGATAGCACCTTGTACCGTCGTATTGTGGGTGCATTACAATATGTTACAATCACTCGCCCCGATCTCTGTTTCGCCATCAATAAACTTTCCCAATTTATGCACAGACCCCTTGCCACTCATTTCACCTAGCTCAAGCGTACTCTACGCTATCTCAAATTCACTCACGATTATGGTCTCCTCCTTCGTCGGCCAGTGCATCTCTCTCTCACTGTGTTTAGTGATGCAGACTGGGGTGGCAACTTCGACTCCAAAACATCTACCTCTACGTATGTTGTCTATCTTGGCGGTAACCCAATATCTTGGTTGTCCCGGCGTCAGCGCACGGTTGCTAGATCCTCCACTAAGGCTGAGTATCGCGCGGTTGCCACCACCTTTGCTGAAGTCCTCTGGCTACGCCATCTGCTCGATGAACTTCACCTTTCACCTACGGCTTCGCCAACAATCCTTTGTGACAACATTGGTGCACCCTATGTTTGCTCCAATCCTGTCTTCTACTCCC
>JANZLX010000004.1:7741995-7752095 GCA_025531955.1 Erythroxylum orinocense | reverse complement strand
GCTTGATATTGTTATGGATTTGAGATTTCTAAGGTTGATTTTAGTGATTATGCTATGATGATGGTTAATTTTGGATGGTATTGAATTAGGATTTATGCCCAAATTTTTTGGATTTGGGGATTTTGGAAGTTGTTGATTTAGATGGCTTAAATATATGAGGAATTTGTGTTTTCTAAGATTAATTTGAGTAATTATGTATTTACGATGTCGAATTTGGGTGATTTCGGTTTAGGAAATTTTAATTTGGAGGAAAGAAGGAAGCTTTGGAGAAATTGAAGCATTGGACAAGCTTCTAGCATGGATTTGAGGTGGGTAATATATTTATTTATTGAATTATAAGTCAATTGTGTGATTTCTAAAATTTAAGAAAGGAAAAATGTTTATAAAATATTATTTTCGAATGATTTTAAATAAATTGATTTCGGAATGATTTACAAATGGTTAAATTCTTTGTTTTCGACTAATTGGCGCTTTTGAAAATTTGTTACAAGTTTGAATGTTCGATAAGTGAAGAAAATTTCTGAAATCTTGAAAATTGTATAAAGGTTAGATTTATTGATTTCGAGTGATTTGAAAAATTGTTACAAGGTTAAATTCATTGTGTTGAGATGAATTTTGATAAATTGATAAAACTTCCAATGAATTAAGAAATTGCTAAATTTGTTTGATTTCATTGTGTTTGATTTATTGAGAATAATTATGTATTTTTGAAAAATCATGAAAGAAAGGAATTTCAAATTTTATTGTTTCCGAAAAAATCAAAACTTGCAGGTCTCTCTTCTTCTCCTTATTCATTCCATCCACCGAATGCTTGCTTCTCTCTTCTCTCTATCGTTTCTTTTCTTTCTTTTGTTTCTCATTTTCGGCTCCCCCTTTGTGTCAACCGACAGCCCCTCGCTTGTAATGCCATGTCATTTAAATGACTGGCTAAAGACCATAATACCCCTCCATTTATGCCTTGCAACATAACTCTTTTAAGTGGACTTCCATAATTGCCCCTTCATTTAACCTTTAAACATTGTCATCTTGTCTCCTTAATTTGAGCAGGAAAATGACATAATTTGGCAAAACTTTCTTATAGAAAAATGTTCCTCTATGTCTCATCTTTAAAATGACACCAAAAACGCTCAAATTGGTTCAGAAACATAGGAGTTATGGCCAAAATATGCGTTCAGCTCTGACTAATCCGAGACTGAACGTTAATCCAATTTCAATCCAGAAATTGACAATCTTAGGGACTAAATTGGAATTCGATCCCTTTACATAATTTGTAGCCCCATGACTCAATTTTATCGCCTTTTAATGTTGAGTCCGTGTTTTGCATACCGGAGCTATGAGCTTCAGACTCGTTCGAACCTCGAACTAGGCCCAGTGCCATCTTATGATGCACAATTAAGAGCTAGAGAGAAAATGAGACCTAGACAGCAAAGTTAGACTATTAGTTTATTATTAATGAAGCAGCTACTTTTTGTTTAATAAAAAAATGACATCATTTCATATAGTTGGTGTTTGGACTTCAAATCATGCTAGACCATTTAGCGTGAGTTCAAGTTTGACTCATAGTCTAAAAATTTAAAAAGGTGTTCGAGTAGAAGTTTAATCAACTCAGGTCGAGTTCATTGATTTTAATCAACTCAGGTCGAGTTCATTGACCTTAGATTGGGTTGAACCCTCTTAATACTCTTTGTATTATATATGCAATATTTATAGTGAAGATAACGACATTTTTGTAGTTAACCTAAGAGAAAATGAGAAAATTATATAATTACTACATAAATTAGGTGATTTAATAAAGCTAGATAATTATAAAATTAATATCTTTTCACCAATAAAAACAAACAAACAATTGATCTATTTGCGTATTTGTAGGTTTTTCAATAAATTTTTTTTTTGTGATTTGACTATAGATGTGTACAAAAAAATTTAACAAGTAGTCTTCGCATTTTACAAAATAATGTCGAACATAGGTTTAGCATAAACACTCCAACTGTAAAATCAACTTGTAATCTTAACCAAAAAAAAGAAAGAAAGCAATACTAGTTTTTGATCTTAATAAAGAAAGAAATAAATAAAAAATAGTTGGTAACTTATAAATAGGGATTAGAAATTCTAATAAAATCTCAAGAGACATGTTTATAATTGAGCATGATGGCATTATGTAATAAATATATAAATAAAAGAGGGAGTTTAGATTTAAAAAATTAATAGATAAATTATGTGAATTCAAGAGATGAGTTCACATTTTTATAAGAATAACAGAATAAAGGGTAAATTGTATTTAAATTTTAAAATTTTATTTAATTTTATAAGACTGATTAAAATTATTAAAAGTAGTAATTGAATAATCAAACATTTAATTTATTATAATATTATTACGTTAAATTTATTAATTATTGGAACTAATGTGACTTAAATTAACGAACGTAATAAATAATATTATGTGTTAATATGTTTAAAATTAAGAAAAGGTAACATATATAACCCTAATCCTAGCACTTTTAAAAGGAACGACTGATTTGTTAATTCCATACAAATCTGAAATAGAAACCACTCAAGAAAATAAAAAACCACAGACCAAAGAGAAACCAGTAATTAGGTAATCAAAACCATAAGAAATGGTGGTATTATATTGGGGCTTTACGAGCCAAGGTCTTCTAGAAACAAAGGAGTGTACAGTATTTAATTGGAAAGCCGACTCAAGCTTGCCAAGAACATGTAGTCATGAATTTACATAAGAAGATCTAAAATTTTTTTTTTTTTAAAAGGCTCATGGTAACAAAATCAAGAACGTCATGACTGTTTGGTCTTGAAGAAAATGTGACAAAAAGCAGCGAGTTTCTACACTTTCCACTATCTTGCACCTGCTAATCGGTTTTCCAACAAAACTTTGTATTAAAAATATATAAATATTAGTCAAATTATCACATTTTAAATGAAAAAGATGTGAAACAACGGTAGAGGGAAATCCAAATAACCTAAGTTTAATGTTAATGAAGTATATAGAGGACGTGTATAACTTTATTAGTTTAACTAGCTGATTAGTGAATTTAGTTTTACTATAAATAGAAGGTAGTTAGTTGATATCAATTTTTGTTCCTAATTTCATATTCAATACACGTGAGCTTTTCTCTCTCCTTTTTTTCTTCCTTCTGTCATTTTCCTTGCTCTCTCTTCTTCTTGTTTCCATCACTTCATTTTATCATGATATCAGAGCTTTCTATTTGGATCTAATTCTTCTTAATCTCTCAAAATTTCTTCCTAATTACTTAAGATTCTTACTTTATTCTTCATTTATAATCTTCTTTCTATTGTGTATTTCCTAAATCCATAATCTCTTATTTCTGTTGATTTTTAAAATCACAGCAATGGCAAATTGCAATCTTGATAATCCTCTATTTCTTCATCCACCCGACAATCTAGGTCAACCTCTGATTCCTATTGTGTTTGATGGAAGCAATTTCAGAGACTAACAACATTTAATGTTGAAAGCCCTTTCAATGAAGAACAAACTGGCTTTTGTGAAAGGAACCCTAGCTCGTGATAATGATAATGCAAATTTGTAGGATCGTTGTAATGATATGATCTGTACATGGATTCTTGGAGTAGTTTTAAAGGAAATCCATAAGACTATTGTTGATTTTGATCTGGTTGAGACCATGTAGTAGGATCTTAAGGAGAGATATACACAAACCAATGGTCCTAAGCTTTTCAATGTTGCCTGTGAGTTCATTAATTACAGACAATTAAATTCTTCTATCATTGAATACTATAACAAGCTAAAAAATTCTATGTAAATGATTACTTGTGTAAAAGCTCATATTAAATGCATATATGGTTAATGCTCTTGTGATATTAACAAGAATCTTGAAGAATCAGATCAACAGGACAAACTTATAAAGTTCCTACTAGGCACTAATGATTCTTATAAGAATATCAGAGGCAATATTCTTATGATCAATCCTTTGCCTAGTCTATCCAAAGCATATTCTCTGTTAATGCAGGAAGAAGTTCAAAGAGAATTTGGTGATTATAGTAGTGAAGGCATAAGTCCAAACTCTGCTGCTCTTCTTACTACTTAAGGTAAGTACAATTCTAAAAGGAACTTCTCACCATGTGAACACTGTGAAGGCTTACATCCTAATGATAAATGCTGGGAATCTTATGTCTATCCAGCTTGGCATTCTAAAGCAAAGAGAGGCCTCAGAAAAGTGAAATATGTGCCAAGAAAGAATGAAAAGCAGGAGCCAATGAAGTTTAATTCCAAAGCCAATGCTTTTATGACAGAAGCTAGTTCAATTAAGAAACATGATCAGCAAATGTTTAAGGATCATCTGTTTACATTACTGAAACAGTATATCTCCCTTAGTCATCAAGTTATAGACACACTAGAAGTAAACTTTGCAGGTAATCTATCCTGCTTTACTGTGAATCTTAATGCTAAAACCTAGATTTTGGACAGTGGTGTTACTCAATATGTTACTTATGATTATTCACTACTATGTGATCCTATTTCTGTTAATGGCAAGTTATCTATTACTTTACCTGATGGGAAAGTTGCTAAGATCTTAGCTATTGGTAAAGTTGTATTGGTTGATGATCTTCAATTAAAGAATGTGTTGTGTGTGCCTTCCTTCAAGTTTAATCTGATGTCTATTAGTAAATTGACTGAAGATCTAAATTATTCTGTGATGTTTCAATATAGTTTTTTCTGCATTCAAGACTTACCAACCAGGAAGATTGGGATTGGTAAGCTAACTAATGGATTGTATCAGCTAACTATCAATCCAATAGTACTGCTACCGCATGCTTTCTTACCTAATAAGCCACCTGACTTTGATGGTTTCAAAGTGCGGCGCTTGAGACTAGTTCATTCTCCTTATCATGTACTTAAGCAAGTACCACAATTAAGCTCCATTTTGGCTAATTATGATTCTTGCTCTTGCACCATTTATCCTGTAGCTAAACAAACAAAGTTAGCTTTTCCTTTGAGTATTAATAAAACTAATAAAGCATTTAAGCCTTTACACTGTGACGTTTGGGGTCCTTATAGTTCAATTACAATCTCTGGCTATAGGTGCTTTCTAACACTTGTTTATAATTATAGCAAGGCTACACGGACATTTCTTATGCATCATAAATCCCAAAGTTGACAGCTTATTAAGGAATTTGTTAGAATGGTGCAGAATCAGTTTCAAACATCTGTAAAGCTGTTAAGAACTGACAATGGTGGTGAATTTATAAGTACTAAAGCTATAAATTATTACAAAAGCCAGGGGATTTCTCATCAAACATCTTGTCCTTTCAACCCCCAGCAAAATCGGGTTATAAAAAGGAAGCATAGGCATATTTTAGAGGTTGCAAGGGCTTTCTGGTTTAAAGCAAATTTGCCAATTCACTTATGAGGAGGATGCATACTGACAACAACATATCTCATTAATAGGACTCCACTATCTGCATTGAATTTCAAAAGTCCTTATGAGGTATTGTAAAATAAGTCTCCTAGTTATGATCATTTGAAATTATTTGGTTGCCTATGTTATGTAGACGCTATTTCACAATTCAGATCTAAGTTTGATGTTAAGGCAAAAGCTTGTATCTTTTTTGGTTATCCTATTGTGCAAAAGGCCATAAAGTATAAAATTTGTCTATTAAGAAGTTTCTTATCAGTATACGTGTCAAATTCTAAGAATATTTCTTCCCGTATCACCATCTTTCTTCTTCTACTGCTCCAAATCCTTCTACGCCTCTCTTTCATTCTCACTATGA
This sequence comes from Erythroxylum orinocense, assembly GCA_025531955.1. Taxonomy (NCBI): domain Eukaryota; kingdom Viridiplantae; phylum Streptophyta; class Magnoliopsida; order Malpighiales; family Erythroxylaceae; genus Erythroxylum; species Erythroxylum orinocense. Next base: position 7,746,329 of record JANZLX010000004.1, on the reverse strand, counting down.
TTCGTATTATAATCTTGATGAAAAAAAGAAGAACTTACCTGCCTCTCAAGCCACTATTCCCTAAGAAACACATTCACCAAACCCACCATAACCTAAAAAATCTACAAAAACTCTAAAACAACCTGCTTAGTTATCAGACTATGTTACTTCTTCTTCTTCTTTATATCCTATCACCAATTTTATCAACTACACCTCTTTGCCAGATTTTGAGATGAGGTTTGCCTTATCCCTTAACAAATTCACTGAGCCAGTTACAATTAAAGAAGCAGTTCAAATTTTTGAATGGAAACAAGCTATTGATAATGAGTTGCTAGCCTTAGAGAAGAACCAAACATGGGAAGTTATTGCTCTACCTACTAGTAAGCATGCTGTTGGCTCTAAATGGGTCTTTAGAGTTAAATACAACTCTGATGGTACCTTAGATAAGTTACTGTTTGCCAAAGGGTTTGCTCAGAAGTATGGAGTAGACTATGTAGATACCTTTGCACTAGTAGCAAAGATGCCTATTGTTAGGACTTTACTAGCAGTTGCTGCTATCAAGCACCGGCAAGCATGTCAAATGGATATTTCAAATGCCTTTTTGCATGGAGACTTGGTGGAGGATGTTTATATAGATATTCCTGAAGTCTATTCTACAGTAAAAGGGAGCATCTTCACTGGTGGCTTAAATCTAATGCAAAAATAGCATGTAAGCTTAAGAAGTCATTTTATGGGCTAAAATAGGCACCCAGACAGTGGTTCACAAATCTTTCAACAGCTCTTATTGATGATGGATTTATTTAATCTAGAGCTAACTACGCCTTATTCATTAAATCATAAGGAGATGAATTAACAGTTCTGCTAGTTTATGTAGACGATATGATTACTACTTGCATAAGTGCATAAAAGATTCAAGTTCTTAAATCCTTTCTACAATCTAGGTTCTCTATCAAGGACTTGGGTTTCGTCAAGTATTTTTTGGGTATTGAGATCATTCAAAACTCAGCTGACATTTGTCTAACATAAAGAAAATATGTCCTGGATTTACTCCATGAAACATGAATGCTGTGATGTAAGCCACTTAAGCTACATATGGATCATCATACTAAGCTTAAGCCTACTGATGGTGAACCGTTGAACAATCCTAACTCTTACAGAAGACTGGTTGGCAGACTCATATGTCTCACTATCACTTGACCTGATATCAACTATAGTGTTCATGTTTTGAGCCAATTCAAGAGTATTCCAACCATAGTCCATTTTCAAGCTGCAATGAATTTACTCAGATACTTAAAAAGAGCTCCTGGTCCTGGCATTTTCTCAAAGGTACCTTTCTCTTGAGCTCAAAGTTTGTTGTGATTTTTATTGTCTAGATTGCCCAACTACTCGTCCATCTATCTCTGGTTACTGTGCAATGTTGGGCCATTCACTTGTCTCCTAGAAAGCCAACAAACAGACAGTGGTTGCACGTTCATCAGCATAAGCTAAGTATTGCTCCATGGCTGCTGCATGCTATGAAATCACTTGGCACATTTAGCTCTTTGCAGAATTTCATGTTCATCACCATATACCTGTCACTTTTTATTGTGACAACATGGCAACTATACACATTGCATCAAATCTTGTATTCCACGAGTGCATGAAGCACATTGAGGTTGATTTTCACCTTGTTCGAGATAAGATTTTGGCTCATGAAGTACAGACTTGCTATGTGCCTTCCCACCTTCAACTAGCAAACTTACATACAAAGCCACTTAGACAGGAGCAGCAACTCAGTCTCTTGGACAAGCTGGGACTGAAGAATCCTTTCCTTCCTTAGCTTGAGGGGGGAGTAATGACGTATATAGAGGAAGTGTCTATATGTACATCTTAATTAGTTTAGCTACTTGATTAGTTAATTCAATTTTACTGTAAGTAGAAGGTGGTTAGTTGATCATAATAACTTTTGATCCATTCCTAATTGTAGATTCAATACATGTGAGCTTTTCTCTCTCCTCTTTCTCTTCCTTCTAACATTTTCCTTTCTCTCTCTTCTTCTTGTTTCCATCGCTTTCTAAGGAAACTTCATTTTATCAAATGTCATTGTTTTTCATTCGCAGCACGAGAATATAGGAGGAAGTCTTTTATCTCAACAAAACTTTTAGAGAAAAGGGAAAATCAACAAAATTTCAAACTAAATTACAAGAGAAACCTTATTCTTATGTTAGTGCCATCTCACGCCCACTATTGAGAAACTACGGTTATTTTATTTTTTAAATTTAAAAAATAGGCAATATTATTTTTTATGTAAATGTTAATTTCTAAAATATTTTGTTCATCCGGGTTTCACTGACGTCGTGGCCGACCATTGGCTGCCGGTGTCTGAATCTTTTAGCACTTCTCTTAAGTCTTTCGCTAGTCATCTTTCGCGTTGGAACCATGAGGTGTTTGGGCATATTTTCCATCGGAAAAAACGTCTGTTAGCCCGGTTGGAGGGTATCCAGCGAGCGATGCAGACTGACACGTCGGACGCTTTATTGGATTTAGAACAAAGGTTGAGCAACGACCTTCTTCAAGTGTTAAGTGAAGAAGAACTTTTCTGGCATCAACGTGCTAAATGTGATTGGATTTCTAAGGGTGACCGGAATACCAAATTCTATCATACTGTGACGCTTACTAAACGGAAGAAGCTACACCTTGATCATCTTTTGGATACCGATGGTACGATTGTTTCGGGTCCTACTCAAATCCGCACCTTAATGCGGAGCTTTTTTCTCCAGTTGTACACTCCTGCCACAATTGAGCCTACTCCTTTGGACTCTTCTGGGCCTTTCCTCCTCTTTCCCCGAAACGACTGCATGACCTGGATCATCCTATCACTGCTCCTGAAATTCAGCACACGGTGTTTTCCCTTAACCCTAATAAAGCGATGGGCGTGGATGGCTTCAATGCCTTCTTTTTCCAAAATCAATGGGCTCAAGTTGGCCCTACGGTGGTTAACTTGCTTCAAGACATTTTCCATCACGGTCGATGGGAACAGGAATTAAACCAAACTATCTTGGTTTTAATTCCTAAAATCCCCACCCCTCTTAGCATCACCCAGTTTCGGCCCATAAGCCTTTGTACTGTGATATATAAAGCGATTGCTAAAATTATTGTTAATCGGTTAAAACCTCATATGGCGTATCTAGTTCGAGAAAACCAATGCAGTTTCATTCCTGGCCGCCACATAACGGATAATATCATTATAGCTCAGGAAGTGATTCATTCTATGCGCAAGAAAACCGGCCGCAAGGGTTATCTTGCGGTGAAGGTTGATCTGGAGAAAGCCTACGACAGACTTAGCTGGGAGTTCATCCTGTTAAGTCCAAATTGACTTTAACGTTTTGATTAAAGTTTTGATGATAAACAAAGAGAAGGATAAAAATGAAAAGCAGCTGAATGAACGTCTGGAAAAGTAGTAACTTACAGAAAACAGACGAAGCAAAGACAATGAAGATTTCAGAAGGAGTTAGCGGATTAATGACGAAAGAAGACTTATTACAAAAAGCAGAAGATAGCTTTAGCTTTAAAATAAGAAGACTTATTACAAAAAGCAGAAGATAGCTTTAGCTTTAAAATAAGAAGACAAGTCATTTATGAAGAATCAGAAGGAAGATAGAAGAACGAAGAAGCAAAAATCAGCTGAAGCAGAAATCAGCTGAAGCAGAAAAGCAGCTGAAGCAGAAAGCAGCTGAAGCAGAAATCAGCTGAAGCAGGAATCAGCCGAAGCAGAAAAGCAGCTGATACGGAATTAAAGACGGAAGCTTTACGAAACGAAAAGCAGACGGAAGCTTTACAAAGAGAAAAGCAAACGGAAGCGTTACAAAGAGAAAAGCAGACGGAAGCTTTGCGAAGCAGAAAACCAGATAATACAAATCAGATTGAAGTAAAAAAACGACAGTTGGAGACGGTTACAAAGTATAACCAATAAACCGTTTCTTTCAAGATTCAAGAAGTAGTTATTCAAGAAGAAGTTGAAGATCCGACTATAAATATGAGTCGATGAAGAAGACAGAAATACTTTTGCGTACTCCTTGATCTTTTACGATTACTCTTTACGATCTGAAACTTCATACTGCTGATTAGAAAAATCTGAGAGTTATCTGTAAACAGTGTATAAGTTCGATATTTCACTGTAGCAAGTTCGTTATTTTCTACGAGTTAGAAAGTCAGACAGATAGCCTGAAGAGGCTAAGTGTGAAAGAATACTTGTTGTAAAGAGACCTGTAGAGGCTCGTCAAAGAATACTTGTATTGATTTGAAGATAGTGAAATCTCAGAAGGAACTCTGAGGACTGGACGTAGCCCACGGTTTGGGGTGAACCAGGATAAATC
>JANZLX010000004.1:7686116-7696928 GCA_025531955.1 Erythroxylum orinocense | reverse complement strand
CTTTTATTCAGAAACATTTTCATTTACAAGAGTTACCAACATTTTTCAAATATCAAAATTTCGTTAATCACTAAGGCCCATTCCAAAAACAAAACTTATTACACTTTGATCAATCTCTTTTGCAAAACCTTTTTCCAATTGGAAAGCTATACACAATAAATATATTCAAATACACAAAATACAATAATTTGCGGAAAATACAATTTAGTACAAAAATAAAGAAACACAATGCAGACGCGAATTGATCCCGACTTCTATCTTTCCCTTGCATGCAGTAATTGTACTCTCGTTTGCCTAATGGGTATTCTTCTGAGTCCTGAAAAATATTTGCAAATTTTGGGTGAATTTTGCGAACTCAATAAGTGACCATCATCGATGGCTCACCCAGTCACATAACACATAATCTCATTCACAACACTTCACACTTCACATTCAATAGATATAATCACTCATATTATGCATATGTAGTGCAAGACCCACTTTCCATTTGTTATTTTGTTGTGACCGAGTGCCTAAACTGTCCCATATAGGGCTCATTAATAACTGTCCCTTATTCGCTTGGGAGATACAGGGCTCTTCAAACGTTGAGCCTACGGCTCTAATTCACTTTTAAGCTTGAAGCTCATTTTCACTCGTTGAGCTTAAGCTCTGATCGTTGGCTACTATAGTCACAACAGCCATTATATTTCATACACTCATGCAATGGAATGCATCAATCACATTTACATGTTTCCATTAACTCACTTTCACATATCATCGGACCGTAGTCTGGCATTCAACACATAGTTGAGAATTTACACTCTCACTTGCATGCAATTGCACATTCAGAAAATATTTAGCAATTACTTTAGCACACTTTGTTCACCCAATTCACATTCAAGTAGCACTTCAATATCCAGTCAAACATCACAATCATCGGACCTCCTTTTCGGAAACCAACATAATCAATCACATTCAGTAGTTAATTACTAAAAAAATGAAACAAAGCAAACAATGAAGTGAGACCATCTTGGTCTACTCACAGTACGCTCCAGATTAGCATTTGCTTCCAATTTCTGGAAACGCCTGAATGCGGACTTTAACCTGCACAACCCATTTATGCAATACACACATTAATAATTTTACACAATTTTAAGCATTCATTTATACAAATGTGTGTATATGGAATATGTACGATGCATGTTCATGACAATCCTGGGTATATTATCAAATTTTCCACTTTATCACATTATCATTTTTTTCGTATCAATTGTTTTCATAACAACTCATTTCTCATTCATTTCCAGTAGATACACTTTATTTCTCTTTTTGAATCACAACTTCAATCATATGGACCATTTTATCTCCATTAAATACATGTCTTTGGTACTTTAATACCAACAATTCTCTCATTTATGTTATTCCATCATTACATGATCACACATGATCAAAACTCTCATTTCTTCTTATAAATTCTCCAAAATTCCAAACCTTCGGGTCCACTGTTCACATTAAATTAGAAAGTGAAAATGTTATAATTTGGTCATCCTCTCTTCTAGAAAAGTGTTCCCCTATGTCTTATCTTTCCATTGACACCAAAATCACTTAATTCAAATAAGTAATTTGGAAGATATGCCGTAAACATTTTCGGACTGTTCTTAATCAAAAACAGTTTACTATATACAATTTCCATCTAGAAATTGAACACCTTAAAGACTGAATTAAGATTCCAATTCTTCATATGATTTGTAGCCCTATTTCTCTAGTTTACTCCACATTACAAATCTTCTCAATTGGAGTCCTACAGATCAAAATATCACCAAAATACTGAAGCATGTTCAATGAAAATATCAAACTCATACTCTTCCCACTGATTCTCTCACTTAGATTCAATGAATCTTTTCCAAATCAAAACCAAACATTATAAATATTTATGGAGAGATAGAGGAATGTGTTAGGAATCCAATGCTGTAAAAATCAGGTCATTTGGAGGTCGGACGAAAATGTTATGATCAAAATAGTAAAACATGTTTAGGCTGGAAGATGGCCAGCGGGTCGCGATCTTGTACATGCATGACCGCGACATCGCCGGTGGTCTTGTGGAGTCGCGATCGTGCGCGTGCACGATTGCGACACTCCAATAGACCCGCAACTCCTTCCTCTCTTCCACCGACATCGCAACTTCAAACCTGCATAACATTTGCTACAAATATCAGATAAAGGTGATTCAAAAACCATTTTGAAGAACACTTCTAGACCTGCAACTTTCATAAAGACATCAAAAACAAGTTTTACCTCAAAAAGGGCTTAAAATTCAAACTAATGCAGCTGTCCTATAAGCCCATCCCATAAAAGAATCACAGAATTCAAAATATCATATCTCTCAACTCCAATGTCCAAAAATTTCATACTTCATATCAATGGAAAGATCAAAGAAAGATCTACAACTTTCATGAAGACAATACTTTTGATCTGTAGTATTTGCATCAACTACGCTTTCATCAAAAGTATTTGCATCAACTTCTTTTACTGCATTAAACTAAGTTACAAATTAGTATTGTATGAAATTATTCTCAATTGTAAACTTGTATTATGGTATAATTTTAACTTAAATATGATCAAAATAAGATATGAACTGACCATCAGTAGATGTTCTTAATTCATTCGTTGTGATAAATACATTTTTTTCATAATTGTCTTTTTAAGTTCATTATAAACAAGATCAGGTGATTGTTCTTCTTCTTCTATCCAAAAATCAGTATGTTCAATACAATCAATATCAACTAGATCATATGTTCTCTTCTTACTAAGCGTTGTGAACGCATAATATAAAAATTATAAAGGAAATAATAAAAATAAAGTTATTGAAATAAAAACAAAACTGTAAAATACTTGTTTTTCATTTTCATACTATATGTAACGTAAACAAGTTCCTTAAGTTTTTGATGTTCTAAACGATTTCGTTTCTTTGTATGAATATGCTAAAAAACACTCTAATTATGTTCATAACCTAATGCAGAAGTTGTTTGACTTAGTAACCTAATAGTGAGTTTTCTCAATATTGGAGCTTTGCCACCAAATAATCTCTACAACTCATCTGTATTTTAAATTAATAGTTATGATTAAAAAATATTATTAATAAGTAAATAATGAATTAAAAGTATAAACTTACCTGGCTGCATTTTTTTCATCATAAGTTCTCTCTTTGCTGATGATATAGTAAAACTCTCTAAACCTTCACGATACAATTTAATTTCATTTATTGTTTGTGATTACTCTTCAATAAAGAAAATACCTTTGCATTCAATCACATCAAACAAACTGTCGATAATATTAATTGTATGTGCTTCTCCACTATATAAGTAATAAGGGTTGAGAAAATAAGCTACTAAGTGGATCCTTTGAGTAAAATGCTTATCCCTTCGTCAATCAATAATATCTATATAAGGCTTGTACAATTTCTCCTTCCCTTTAAAAAGATTTACAATTGTTTTGTGAGCTCTATACATACTATCATATATATACCCCAAAGATGGCTTTTCATCTGAGTCAACAATCCTTAACAGCCTTATAAGCAGAACCACAATCATCACAATGATCAAGCAAATATCCCAAAATTTATTATCTAGAATAATAACACAAACTTCTTTTTAACTTTGATAATTTATGAATTGAAAAGTGTTTACTTATTACTAAAATTTGAAGTTGTTGCTTATGTTCATAAACACTTTTCAAAGTAATAAATGTAGTTGCAAACCTAGTAGCAGTGGGACGCACGATCTCAATCCAATCTTTTTGCCTTTTTAACCAAGACAAAAATGTGACATGATTATACAAAAAAATTGTAGCTTTTAATGCACGTGAAGCAAGACTAGAAATATGGTCCATACCACTAACATGTTTTAAAATAAGATTTATACAATGAGCAGCGCATGGAGACCAATAAATATGCCCATACTTTGATTGTAATAAGTACCCAGTTAATACATAATTAGCTGCATTATTTGTAACAAAATGCACAACATTCTTGGGTCCAACCCACTCGACAAATTCAAAGAATAATTAAGAATAAGTATTAGTACTTTTTACCATGTTAGAAGCATTAATAGACTTGATAAAAGTTATTATAATATTACAATAAACAAAGAAATTAATCAAGGTTCTTTGTGATCAATCAACCCATCTGCCATAATAGTGCATGACTCCAAAACTCCTGCCTCATTGTTGCATAATATTAAAAAAAAAAAGTGGAATGCTCGAGGACAGAATACATAAACAGACATCAATTGAAGTATGTAAGGTTTTAAACCATCTTTGAATTGAACACATTGCATATTTATAGGCGGCTAAACTATTACATGACTAGCTAAAATCATATAACAGGACCAAAAGTAACATTGTGTATACAAAAGTAAGCTAATGCTAGTTTTGACAATAGAAACAAACATATAGCACAAACATAGATGGTAATGGGATAAAAGAAAAGTGTGGATGTGGCTTCATTTCTAGATTGGGTTTTCTAATAGCTCATATAATGAATCCAAGCATTTTCGGAGGTTCGTCAAGCCACTATCTTCACTGGAGCTTAGAGAACCTTGATTTATTCTGTACTGATAGACAACAAGAACACTATAAAGTTGGATTTATACTTGAAGCTCTTCACTCTTCATTCCCTTTGAGAATGTTGTATTTGCAGAGAGGACATGTAGCATTCATGTTAAGCCATTTCACAATGCACGTTGAATGAAAATGATGGTTGCAAGGCAGTGTGTAAATTGCTTAAACCAACTTAAACCTAACCTAACATGGTTCTTTATTAGTTATTATCTAACAACTTCTTACTTGAAATATGTAGAATTCGATTATAAATCAATAAAAGAAAAGGTAAACGGATTTGATTCTTTCATCCAGTTAACCAATTAAAATTGAATTAAAGTCTGTCATTTTAATTATATAATCAATACATTTTTTAACATAACCAAAACACACTTATTCCATGTCTTTCTTTTATCTCGATCTCTATTCCTTTTCTTTTTCTCCACTCTCAAAATATCTTCCTTTTCTTCCTCTAACTATACTCTCTTCCTTATCTCAAAGTTTTATTTTTCATCATCTTTGTGTCCGTATTTTTTCCTTTACTTCTACCTTTATTTTTTCTTCTTTTAATTCATTGTTTATATATTGTACATAATCAATTAACAACCTTATCTCACATATACTTCTCTTGTCTATACCTCAATTACATTTCTCTTTCTCAAAGTTTTATAGATAGCTTTAGGTTTATATTTTCTTTTCCTAATCTCTACATCTATTTCTTTTCTTTTCTCATTATTAAGTTTTTTAATATCATCATTATTTCTTCTTCTAACTACTCTAATTAGTTCATAGTCGATCACCTCCTATTAAATCTCATCTTTGTAACTGCAATATATTTGTTTAATAATTTCCTATGATTCACAAAGATGATTAGTTAATTGAACAATGTTATGAGTCAATTATAAAACTCAATTCTAATTCTTATCTCCTGTTAACTTACAGCATCCTCATGCAAAAGTATGTATTCACTTGCTAAGTATCCACTACTTATTTCAATAGGAATCATTTTTCCAGCTCCGACACCCTCCTTTTCACTATTTTTGGTTCCTTGAAATCTTTATTTTGGAAGTACACTAAGATCTGCCTCTGATGCACCTTTCTACAAATTAACAAAACAAGCACAGGATCTTCAAAAACAAACTTGAGAACTTCTAAAACCAAGAGGCAGTTGAAGAGATCCATTTACTAGGACTTGATCATCAATTTGAAGAAATGCAAACCCCTTCTTACCTGCCTCGTAGTAACTTAAAGAATGGCTATAATGCACGGTAAGCAACAACAGAGTGCAATCCCAATCAGACATGCCAAAACAACGTAAAAGATTGAAAAGAACACATCAAATGCCAAAAATACCACAACTAATGTATAAAAATACAAAATCAATTACTATAATATTTATTGCAAACTAGCTCTCCCTTGTGAGATTAATATGACAAAATATCATGACAAATCAGGATTCTTTCTATATGCACATGAAGAATCCATTCTATAACCTAGCAAAACCTCAACCCATGACTTTGCCCCTTACTTGAGTTGGATAAGAGTTTGGGTCAGGTTGGGGAAGATGAGTTTTGGAATTAGGAGGAGGCCGTACTTGAAAGGTTCATGAGCTTTTTCTTAATTTGGATGAGAGTCTGGGTTGAGTCGGGGAAGATGAGTTTTGGATTTGGGAGGAGGTCATACTTAAAAGGTTCGAGAGCTTTTGCTTGAGTTAGGTGAGAGTCTGCGTCGGGTTGGGGATGACGAGTTTTGGAATTTGGAGGGAAGATTAGTTTTGGAATTGGGAGGAGGTCGTACTCAAAAAGTTCTCGCCGTGGGCGGATTAGAGAATTAGGAATGGGGTCACTGGTCGACGTCAACGAAGGCTCGATGGAGTCTATCGCGGATTTATGGAGAGAAAGTTAATTAGAGAGTGAAATGGAGATTTGTTGGGCTTTTCCCTTTCTTCTACAGATCTTTGAGAAGAGCAGCGAATGTCACTTTTGTGCGAGAAAGCAAGAGAAATAGGGAGGGAGAGAAAAGTGGCGATTGGTGAGACAAAAGATTAGGTATTTTGTATCGTCCTTTGTCTCGCCAAACTGGTCTAACAGATTCGATGAAAGTCGGTCGGTTCTCTAACAAACCGACCAGTTTTCATACTAATAGGATTTTAGTTAAAACTGAACCTAACTACTGATCGATTTAGACTTTTTTCAGTCGAACCGGTCTGGTTTTTAAAACCTTGCCTTTTAGTAACTCTACCAATCTCCATGCTTCATTTTGCAATTGCATATTCAAAAATTAACACAAGTATCCTTAAAGAAAATTTGAACTTTCCTTTTAAGGCTGAATTATGAACCATGAATCATCAATTGTGTATGTATGAAGTTTTATAGCATTCTTTTCCGTATTAGCTCTTTTTTCAGTGAGATTTCTCTTATCTTTAGTTTTCATAGTTGATTTCGTTCGTTTTTTATTCTTACCTCTAATTTGAAAGTAACTTATATTTTTATCCCTATCTTTCCTCGCTACTTTTTAAGATCTATGGAGGTCTTGGTACTCTTGTTTTTTCATTTATGTTCTCCTATAGCGAATGAAATTGTGTTAAGGTTAAAGAATGTCAGTTCAGATAAAGAGGAAGGGGAAATTATTGTTCATCTAAGCATTCTTTTGGGTCTAACAACCTAGTGTAAAAGTTCTTACGTCGAAGAACTATCACAAATCAGCAGACGTTGCAAAAGCATGTAGAGTTTGTTTAGAAAACTTAAACTGCTGAACTAACGAAAAAATTTCTATTTCAATTCCCATCTGGAATTTCTTATCAGGCGATAGACCATATAGCGTTGATAAGCATTTGATTTCTTTGGTGGAATGAAAGGCATATATGTCTATATCAAATGTGAAAATTTCAATTATGCCCATTCTAGTTTCAATAAAATCTATTGTTTTCCTATGAAAATTGAAAATCCGAAGGGATGCAGTAATGTTGCAAAATCAAAAACTAAAAAAATTAAACTCACAAATGTAAATCAATACCAAAATTTGGTAATACAGTTCAACACATCTTACATACGTTTTCGGTGTCCTCATTCAGCTTAATACTTTCACTAATGATAATAGTTTTATACAAGACTTTATGAAACTAACACCACTTAGCCTTTGACACTATCCCTTGTTCTCACTCCTCGTGAAAGTAACTCACACCCAATAATACGATCATCTTATGCTAAGCTCAACAAAGGGTTTTCTAAAAAATGATTGATAATAAGGATGATAATAAAACAACTCAAGTGATTGAAATAATAAAGACATAAACAAAGACAACACTTGACATAAAAAGAAACTCCCTAAGATATGTCGCTTCATCAACTAAAGAACAAAAAGTTGTTCATCAAGAAGTCTGTTGTGAACCTTTGATATAGTCATTGAAACATCCCATGTATAGCAACCACCAAAAAGTCTCAAATAAACAAACAATTCATCACTGAAAAGTTAACCCAATAGCATTGCATCAACCATGACAACTGTTGAAGTTTTTGCACAAAACCATTAACAAACATAGCAGCTGTATAGTTAGGAAAACTTCTAAAATTTTTGTACACCAACATCAAAAACCACAATCACAAAATTAACACTCCATCAACGATGAACAGCCCAGTAAAATCATGCAAACACCATTGAAAAACCATCTGCCAAAATTCACACACTAGACACCAGAAAAGCTCTTAATGGTCGTTCAAAAAGGTGGCAAAGAGCGCAGCACAAAGTCGCACGCAGTCAACAATTTTTCAACCCCCAAAATCACATCATCCTTGATAGAAAATTCAGCAACACTTAAGGATAATATCCCTACAAAATCAGCTATCAATATGATTCAAGATTACCCAAAGAAATCAAAGCTGTTAGAACACCCAATCAATGACAACAAACCAAAGAAAAATGGCACAATACCCTTCAACCTAGGTGATGTGATCCAGAAAATTATAGCACAAAGATAACCAGCTGGTTCACGCAATTGCCAAAAGAAAATTAAAGCTACACTCCCAAACCCGTTAACCACGCACAACCATGAAAAGTGCAGCACATACATGCAACTCGGATTGTGTAAAAACCCCAATAGAGAACCAGTTGCACAAAAAGGACGTTAACAGTCACCCGAAAATCACAACAATAATCCCTTCAACCCTATTGTCATAGGTGGAAAAGGTAGGCTTTGTAAGATAGAATTCCTGTTGCGCCCCCTTACTGTAGGGTATACACGGGGACGCCCGTAGGTCATACTGATACATATCCTACGATAAGAGTGCGCTACGAACAATCACTATTATACTTCACATGGCATCATAATAATAAACATCAATATAAAATCGCAAACTTTTTGAAACTAAATTTTCCTCATTGCATTTCATCAAAAATCAGAAATTTATACAACTGTCATTGTTTACTGTCTGTACATCACTCCAAAAACCTAGTACAAACTGCTATATATAACAAGGACAAAACATCAGTCCCAACTAGGTCATCCTAAAAGTCCCAGCTGACCGACCTGTGAGCCATGACTTCTCTTGCCAACACGATCTACACGGCAGGAAAAGTCCTTCTGGAGCTAAGAGTCTACTCTCGGTCCTGAAAAGACAACGTTGCAATTTTTGTGAGTTTTGCGAAATTAGTGAGGTAACCATCATCGATGGTTCACTCAATTCATGCAACACTCAAGCATATCACAGTTATTTAATAATTTCACATTCAGAAGTACCACACGATTGTTATCGCATAATGCAACACTATCGCATATCACAGTTATTTCATAATTTCATATTCAGAAGTACCATATGATTATGATCACATAAGGATAAGGCATTTTTGCCTTCCACTCAATGAAAAAGATTCAATCAAATGCATATGAAATGCGTATGTGACACTTTTCCAAGTTATTACGGTGTTATGATCAAGCGCCTAAACTGTCCCAATTTGGGCGCATTAATCGTTGAACCTGAGGCTCTGAATCACTGTGGGCTCAAGGCCCAGATACGTTGAGCTTTTAGCTCTCGGTGGTTGCTCCGATCACAACTGTCATTATCTGATCATACATTTATGCGTGGAATGCACATATCACAATGAAGTAATATATGTATCACAATCAACACATATGCAACAAATTATCACATCTCAAGCAAGTAGTTCACAATTCATAAACAAATAGCACTTCTATGTCATAGCTCCCCAATTCATCGAACCTTTTGTCTGGAATCCACAATCAGAAACAATTCGCAATCCCACCATTATCCACCACAGTTTTCTAAGCAAATAATAATTGCGAGAACCGTCTAGGTTACTCACCAATAGCTTTTGAGCTAATGCCTAGAAGTCTCAGCAACGTCGGTGGATTGACGTTCCAAACGCGCATCTATAACAGTCAAAATATACAAACATTACCAAATGTACAATTAGAAATATTGAATAATGCACATGTAGCGATTAAAAATGACCATGCATGTTCGTGACATTCCTAAAATTATTCCAAAAATTCTCATCACAAAAATTTCCTCTAAAAATTAGAAATCTAAAGACACCAAAATTACTCAATTCAGATCTCTATAAACATGGACCAGAAAAATAATTACCTGGTCTCCTCACTTTGACCTTATCAATGCACGTCAATTTCATCTCTAAAAATTTCCAATTCCACATAGAAATGAAATTAAATATTTCACGAATCCGATGCCTCGAGAATCAAGTCAATCGGATGTCGGAAGGAAAAGTTATTCACAAAAGAAGGCATACCAAAAATTAAAACAAAAAATAACATATATATATATATAAATAAAAAATGCCTCGCGAGGGCGAGGCATCACCCTCGCGAGGAGACGAGTTAGCTCGCCTCGCGAGGAGACGGGTTAGCTCGCCTCGCGAGGGCGAGGCGTGGCCCTTGCGAGGAGGCTAGCTTTCAACTCGCGAGCTTCTGACCCCAATTCATTTTTTTAAATACTAAAAATCCCTTTTCTTCTAACATGCATAACTTCTAATCTGGAAGTCCATTTGTTGCAAATTTGGTGTCTATGGAAAGAGCCAAGAAAGCTCTACAAATTTCATGAAGGACACAAAAACCAATTTCACCTCTAAGGGTGTCAAAAATGCAATCAAAGTTACTGCCTTCATATGTGTAGGAAAATCCCGAGAGGGACATCACATGTCCAGGCAGCGGAAAACAAAAATTTTTGTTCCCGAGACTTTCCCGAACGCCAGGATCCCGGTGTC
>JANZLX010000004.1:7665215-7675578 GCA_025531955.1 Erythroxylum orinocense | reverse complement strand
AAATCACATAAAATAAAGTAAAATATATTAAATAATTAATACTAATATTTTTATATAATTAATAATAAAATAATAAATCTCTCCTGCAACTACCATTTTAATATAAGGGGTATAAAAGTCATTTATTATACATTACATTCCATTCCATCTATCTTCCAAGCAACATTTCATTACATTACATTATGTATCCTTCTATCTCTCCCAAACAACTTTTCAATATATTAGATTCCATTATATTATAAACCGTTCCGTTTTGTTTTATTTCATTCCATTCCGTTCCATTAATTAACATCCAACCAAACAGGGCCTAAGAATCTAGGAGAGGCAATACTCTTCAGTTGCTCACTAATGTTATCATGCAAACTTCAAAAAAACAAATGGTGGGGTAGGGGGAGGGAAGAAAGAAGATTCTTGCAAGCATATATCCGATGGAAAATTTTGCCAAAAATATGGTATAGGTTTTAGCAGACACTACATGATGGAACAACAATTAAGCTACATTTCTAGGTATAGCATAGAGATCTAGTCTATAGCAAAAAACAAGTGTGAGAGTATAAACAAAAAACAAAAAGAGTAAGCACAAAGGCAATTGTCAATGAAGAACTATTCTTTGAGTGGTCGTCTGAGTACTTATCATTAAGACCTCATCAACTTCCTCCACCATTTGCTCCAGTGCTCCAAATTCCTAGGTGGTTGTTCCTACAAATTCATGCATATTGGACCAAGGTCACTCATGCGATATGGTTCTATGTTTCTATGGTGGTCTCCCAACTTATCAGTTAGATTTAGAACAACAGTCTAATATAATGCAATTAACAGGATTTGTGAGTGATCAACAGAAACTTTAGCACAAGAAAAAGTGGTATTTTGAAGGGAAAAAGTGTTGGAAAATTACAATTTAAATCTCATAGGAAAAATAATTAAAGAAATAACACGCAGAAATTTAACGTGATTCACCCTCTATTTTGGGCAACGTTCATGTGCTAAACTTCGAATAAAACTTCCACTACTGAAAATAACAAGTACAGAGAATAAAAAATGATACAACAAAATAATGACACTCACACATAAGATGTTTTCCAAATTGAATATCCCTAGGATAATATCTTCACTATTTTGTCACTCACCCTTTTAGGATAGGGTTTCCTAAAAATGTCCCAAAAATTACTCTCACATAAAATAACTCTCTAAAATTCACTCTCAAACTCACCTCACATCTCATGCATATTTGATGTGCATATATGTTAAGAGAGGAAGAAGGGAGGGTCTTTTATAGACCCTCCAATGTGTCAGCTTACATAGCAAGCTGTTGAATGCAAGTTGTTGTCAACTTGCTTTTTACTTCTTTTTTTAGATAAATCTAGAATGACAGTACCATGTATTTCAGTACCGCCTTACAATTCTCCCCCTACCGACTATATGATATTTGCTATCATTGCTGCAGATGATAAATAGAGCTCAAACTTTCCCCTAGGTAGAATTTTTTTTATCGAATCTGATCCATTCTCATCCATATGATTCTTCTCAAGCTGTAATAGCTTCTTCTCTAACACCTCTCTGGTCCAATGATATCTCATATCATTATGTTTTGATCTTGAATAGAATGAGGAATTTTTCCCAATATGAATAGCACTCTGACTTTCATAAAACAATTGATATCTATCCTGTTGAAACCAAGTATATCTAAGAACTTCTTCATCTATAAGAGTTGCTTGCATACTTCAATTGCAGCAATAAATTTCACTTCAGTGGTGGATAGAGCAATATATTTCTACAATTTTGATTGTCATGACAAGGCTACCCCAACAAAGATATTTAGATAACTTGAAATAAACTTTCTCAAGTCATCATTGTTAGCAATGCCTACATTTGTGTAACCAACTAACACAGTCTTAGTAGTTCCAAAACATAAGCATATTTTGGAAGTACTATGCGGATATCTGAGAATCTACTTCCCAACATCCCAATGTCCCTTACCATGAGTTGAAAGGAACCTACTCACTACCCCAACTGCGTGAGCAATATCTGGCTGTGTACATACCATGACGCACATCAAACTTCCAACTGCAGAAGCATAGCAGACTTTCATCATCTCTTCCTTTTGTTCATCCATCGAAGGGCACTGCTTAGTACTCAACCTAAAGTGATTAGCAAAAGGACAACTAACTGCTTTATCTTTATCTATGTTGAACCTTTGAAATACTTTTTCAATGTACTTCTCTTGTGATAACCATAATTTTTTGGTGCTCTTGTCTTTGATAATCGACATGTCAAGAATCTGTTTTACTAGGCCCAAGTCTTTTGTGGCAAAAGATTTGCTTAACCACTTATCCAAAATGTCAATCTTGTTGATATTTTGGCCGACAATCAACATATCATCAACATAAAGTAAAAACATAATGAAATCATCACTAAAGAATTTATGTACAAAAACACAGTGATCTGAAGTAGTCTTCTTATAGCCTTGAACCCCTATAACTGTTTCAAACTTCTTATATCACTGTCTTGGTGCCTATTTTAAACCATTAAGGCTTTCCATCAATCTACACAAATATTCCTCTTTCCCTTTTTCCTTGAAACCCTCTAATTGCTCCATATATATCTCTTCTTTCAAATCTCCATGAAGAAAAGCTATCATGACATCTAATTGCTTAATTTATAAGTCTAGACTTACTGATATACTGTATGGATGGATGTTATTTTCATAACTGTTTAAAATATCTTGTCAAAATTAATACCCTTTCTTTGGTTGAATCCTTTAAAAACCAATCTAGCTTTGAATCTTGAATGAGAATTGCGTTCATCATGCTTAATCTTGAACAACTACTTATTTTCGAAGCTTTCTTACCTTTCGGCAACTTCACTAGCTCAAAAGTTTTATTCTCATACAAGGACTTCATCTCATCTTGCATGGCTTCAAACCATTTCATCTTATGTTCATCTATCATAGCCTATTGAAAATTCTCAGGTTCTCCCCCATCAGTAAGTAACACATATTAATCACTAGAGTATCTAGTAGTGGCTTATCTTATTCGCGTAGATCTGCTTATTGGAACCTGAGTAGTCTCTGGTGCTAGTGGCTGATTCTGGACATCATCTTCATCAGAATCTTCATCTGATTGATTATGAATGGGAGCATCATCATTAGCTATGTTTGGCTGGCGATTTTCAACTTCATCTCCAAATTGTCTTGGCATCATTTTTGGAGGAATTAACGTTAAGTCCACTAGGTCACCATTAGTTCTTGGAATATCCTTTTTCACTTTGTCAAGATCTTAATGGTTTGATCCTTGACAAATAAAGCATCACGACTTCGAATCAACTTGTTTTGGATTGGATCATAAACAATAACTGAATTGATCTTCTCCATAACCAATAAATATACACTGGCGAGTTTTGACATCAAGCTTAGATCTCTTATCTTTAGGGATATGGACACAAGCTTTGCAACTAAATACCTTCAGATGATTATAAGAAACTTCCTTTCCTGATCATACTTTCTCTGGAACATCAGACTATAAAGGATACATGGTGAGCAATTTAATACATGAATTGCTGTGAATAAAGCGTCACCCTAAAATGTTTTAGGTAACTTTGCATATGAGAGTGGGTATCTAATTCTCTCCATCAAAGTCCTATTCATCCTCTTAGCTAAACCATTCAACTACGGTGTCTTAGGAGGCATAGTCTGATGTCGAATACTATGCTCTTTGTAATAAACGTCAAATGGTCCAATGTAATCTCCACCATTGTCTGTTTGAATGCATTTCAACTTCTTCTCATTTTGTCTTTCAACTGAGGCATGGAATTGCTTGAAAACATCTAACACTTTATTTTTAGTCTTCATGGTGTATATCCACGTCTTCTGTCATCAATGAAAGTTACAAAGTATTGAGCACCACCTAGTGAATTTGGCATTAGCCCACATAGATCTAAGTGTACCAAATCAAACTCATTCTTCATTCTCAAAAGAGGGAAACTTTTGAAAGCAACTCTATTTTTTGTTTTTACAAAACAATCAACACACTTCTTTAAATGTACCTGGTTACCTCCAAATAATGCATTCTTTTTCACCAACTGAGTCATCCCCTCTTGCTCATATGACCAAGTCTCTTGGGCCACAATTCAACGACATCATCTTTCTCCACTGGATTCACAACATCATTGGAGACCTTTGCATGCATCACATACAACTTTAGGCACTGCTTACCTTTAGTGATTACCAAGAAGCCTTTAGTAAGTTTCCATTTGCAATCTTTCAAAGTGCTGCAAAAACCTTCATCATCAAGTATGTCAAACGAGATCAGATTTAGGAAAGGATTAGGAACATGTCTGACATATTTCAGAGGCAGTCTCATGTCAGTGTCTGTTTCCAAGTAAATATCACCTATTCCGGTGATTTTGGATAAACTACTATTTCCCATTTTAACAACACCAAAATCTCCTTGTCTATATGATGAGAAGAGTTCTTTATGTGATGTGGCATGAATAGTGGCACCACTGTCACCTATCCAGTTAAACTCATAGGATGAACTATTCACATCACTGTCATATGAGACGATGTGAAAGTCATCAATGATGGTAGCCATCGATATGGGTTTATCATCACTACTATCATCTTTCTTAAATTATTTTCCTTTGTTCTTTTCTTCTTTGATCTTCTATCATAACCTTTTAATATGACCCTTCTTTTTGTAGTGATGGCACTCAACATTTGCATATTTATTTGATCTTCCTCTACTCTTATCTCTGAAATTTAGACCTCTAGATTTGCTCCTCCACCTAGAACATATGACCAGAACTTCTGAGTGTGCTGAAGAGGTCGAACTTTGTGATCATTGTCTCATCTCTTGATTCAAAATTCCACTTTTTACAGATTCCATGTTAACAACACTATCAACTGTAGAATTGGTGATTGAAATTTTCAAAGTCTCCTAAGATTTTGGAAAGAAGGTAAGCATGAAAAGGGCAAGCACTTCATCATCGAACTTTATGCCCATTCCTAATAATTGATCGACAATCCCCTAAAATTCATTCAAGTGATTTACCACAGAGGTACCTTCTCAATATTTTATCTGTACTAATTTTATCAGGTAAAATAATTTATTATTACTAATTTTTCAGGCAAACAGCTTCTCGAGCTTTTTCCACAATGTTCGTGCGTGAGTCTTATTGTAGATATAATTATAAATATTATCTTCAACAAATTGCCAAATAAAACTACATACTTGCTCATGCTCAAATGCCTACTCCTCTTCTGATTTTTTTTCGAGTTTTTTTGTGGTAAACACCAGTAAATGAATTTTTGTGACGAATAGGAGATCTTTCATTTTGTTATTCCAGATGTGGTAGTTGGAGCCATTTAAGCTAATTATCTTGCTTATTTTTGCCTCCATCTTTGATAAGAAATTCTTTGACACAAAACCGAACCTCACTCTGATACCACTTGTTGGGAAAAGTTGCAAATTAAATCCCACAGGTAAAATAAGCAAACAAATAACACGTAAAAATTTAACGTGATTCACCCTCCAATTTAGGCTACGTCCACGGGCCAAATTTTGAATAAAACTTCCATGAATGAAAATAACAGGTACAAGGAGTAAAAAAAATGATACAACAAAATAATGGCACTCACACACAAGGAGTATCCCAAATTTACTATCCCTAGGATAATATCCTCACTATTTTGTCACTTACCCTTTTAAGAAAACGTTTCCTAAAAATAACCTAAAAAGAGATGCCTCTACTGCCTTCCACTTTTAATATTTGTTTAAGTTTGTCTCAAAATTTACATAAAATAATTAAACATGGGTTTGTTGACTATGTTTTACATATTTTTTATTTATTTTCTTATTTTCTATCTTCTAGTAGAATTTATATTTTTTTATTTGCTATCTTCTAGTACAATGGTTTGTTAGTTTCTATTTTTAGTAATCAGTGGGTCTGTTAGTTGATAATGAGCAATTATTTTAAGAATTTCAATTTTGATGTTTGTATGTTTAAGGATATATTCATTTCATTTCATCCTATTAATGACTAATTTATGCAAATGAATTACAACTAAAAAGAGAAAATAAACTTTTAAAGATTTCTCTAGTAAAATAAAATTTAAAAACTAAATAAAAACTAATTGACCAATTAAAATCAAATAAAATTCATTCAAATAAAATTTAAAAACTAAATAAAATTAATTGATGTGAGATGATGGGGGTCCATGGACTCTTGAAGAAGATGATATACTCGTTAGTTACATTCAACTCTATGGCCATGAAAATTGAGGAGCACTTCCAAAACAAGCTGGTGAGTCACGTCTCACTCTGTTAAAGACTTTGAAATAGAAAAGTTTCTTGAAAACAACAGTAGTAGTTTTGGTTTTGAATTTTGACAATGTTTTCATCTTTCTCTCAGGCTTACTGAGGTGAGGAAAGAGTTGCCAACTCTGATTGACTAATTACTTAAGGCTTGACATTAAACGAGGGAATTTCACCAAAGAAGAAGAAGACACTATCATCTAATTACATGAAATGTTAGGAAATAGGTATGTACTCTTAAGTTTCCAACCTTAGTTTACTGGTTGAGAATCTATAGTGAATGGTCCACAAATAAACCTCTCAATGCCATTTTACCTCGATATACAGTCTGGAATCAACCTATGGTCACAATATTAGAATTCGTTATTTCCAAGCATTGATTTTGGGTGTTAATTTACTCTAACAACTTGAATAATGCATATGGTTCATTATTGTCTCAAGATAAGAAACTTCGGACTATGCAGTTTTGTCTAGCTGTCGTTTGATCGATCAACCTATATTGTGTATAACCTCACTACATGTGATGAAAATGTTGGGAATGGAGTGGTTCCTTACCATACAATTGAACAAAACTAATGATTTCCACTTTGGCTTCTTCCCAGATGGTCTACAATTGCAGTAAGATTACTAGGAAGAACAGACAATGAAATAAAAAAATGTATGGCACACCCACTTAAAGAAGAGACTGAAGAAGAGTCATTATGCTTTACAAGTTAATCAACGCTCCACATATATGTCCAAGTTTAAATAGGAATCTAAAACTGAACCAGTGTTTTTGAACTTGTCATCAAATTGTTGGGATATCAAGTGTGAGTAGGAATCCCATATTGAAAAAAGATTAAATTAGTCAGGGACAAATAAGTGGAAATGACCCATAAACCTAATGCCTTAAAGTTTTAGGTTGAAGTGTAGTGTCAAAGTCCATGAGTATGTTCCCTCACTAGATTCATGATGAAGATTTTACATGAAGGTGGGCTTCCCAGATCCAACAAATGGTATCAGAACTGATAGTTCGACAAGGGATGAGTATGAAGATGGTAGTCAGATCTTGTGGTTGCCTACCCATGAAGAAGAGCAAAGAGACTCCTAATGGGTCCAGACCAATGAAGTAAAAGGGCTCTTGGTGACGCCATATGCTCAAGCTGCTAAAAAAAGGTAGAAAAAGGCTTTCGTTCAAGGGGGGAGTCTAAGCCTAATGTAGAAGTTCACATTAGAGGAGGAGATTATTGGGATATCAAGTGTGAGTAGGAATCTCACATTGGAAAGAGATGGAATTAGTGAGAGGCATATAAGTGGGAAATGACCCATAAACTGAATGCCTTAAAGTTTTAGGTTGAAGTGTGGTGTTAAAGCCCATGAGTATGTACCCTCACTAGATTTATGAAGAAGATTTCCCATAAAAATGGGTTCCCCAATTCCAACACAAATACACCAGAATCTGAGGCTATGGTTCAATACAGAGCAAGCTCACCATGTCGATGTTCAAGTGACATCTGCCCATTGGTGAGCACAGGAAATATGACCATCAATAATGTAACATCCCATGTTCGGGGCTAGACCCTAGAATAGTTAATTGAGGGTACTGTAAGAAATTAGAAGTGCATTGCATGCTCATGCATCATTGAATATTCATACACATGTGAATATTTATTTCTAATACAATGAAAAATATTGTGCATGCATTCATTGATATTTTTCGGGTATAATTGATTGCTAAATGTGATTAAAATGTTAATTATGTCTTATTTGTGTTAAAATTTTATTTAGAGACTATTAGTATTATTTCAAAAATTTTGGTAAATTTTAGTAAATTTCTAAAAATTTGAGGCATTTTAGACTAGAAAAATATTGAAATAATGGGCTAATTACATTGGGACAAATGGCTCACATGCAGGGTGACATGTGGCAAGATCTTCTCAACCCATGTAGTCACCTTGTTTTGTAAGGAAAATTTTTCTACAGCTCATTATTCTTCGCCGCATGCACCAACACCAAACAAAAACTCTCTTTGCTTATACATCACTGAAACCAATCCATATATATTGTTTTATCACTAATTATTTCTGTTTGCTTCATCCACCGAAATCTTTATCTACTCTTATTGTTGGAGTTTTTTGCTAGAAACAAGTAAGTGATGAAAAACCGTGAGTAATGTTCTGTTTTTGGGTGTTGTATTTGATCTTGCATTTGAGATGTTTTACAATTTAGGGAAAAAAATGAAATTATATGATGAAATGAGGTTGTTGTTGGATATTAAAAGATATGCAGAAACATATATGCAAAAAATTGATGAACAGTCATATGTGAGTGTGTTTTGATGTTCATGTTTTAATCTTAAATCTTAAGTTGTTTTTGAGTAAGGTGAGTTGGAATGGGAGAGGAAATGTAGAGAATATAAGTTAAAAATAGTGTAGAAGAAGTGGAAAATGCATTAGATGTATGTAAGATAGAAAAATGAAAACATGTAGAGGGTATGGAATTTGCATGAACAGTAATATGCATTTTGTGATGATTATATTAAATATTGGACTTTTGATTTGTTTGAGATGTGATGAGCTAAAATGGAAGTAAAAGAGTTGGTTTAATTGTTATATGTGTTAGTTGAATAAGATAGAAATGAGAAAATCTGGAAAAATGGAAGAAGATGAAGATTGCGTTTTAGAGAGAGAAGAGAAAAGGAGTTGCACCCGATGGTTTTTCCAAAACCGAGTTGTGTAGATTCTTTTAGCCACAACTTTGTCATCCGATCTCTAAATTCCTTGAAACTTGAACCAATAGACTCCTAATACATTTTTCTTTCTCTCCAAAAAAATTTACAGCCATCTGAACGGATTTGAAAAAGATTGATTGGATGAAAATGAGGAAATGTGCTAGAATGTCATGAACTGGAGAATTTTCATTGACATGCTTCAATATTTGATTATATCTTGATTTTTAGATTTCTAAATGGATTAATTCTTGATTTAGATTAA
This sequence comes from Erythroxylum orinocense, assembly GCA_025531955.1. Lineage (NCBI taxonomy): Eukaryota > Viridiplantae > Streptophyta > Magnoliopsida > Malpighiales > Erythroxylaceae > Erythroxylum > Erythroxylum orinocense. The sequence goes on along the minus strand of JANZLX010000004.1, from coordinate 7,666,295 downwards.
AATAGAGGCATATTTCTACAATTTTCTTAAAGAAGACGAATTTTATTTGTGTATTTAATAATTTCAAATTTTGGCATGAAATTGAGTCTTGGCTTAGGTTGTAGCACAACCAGGGATAAAAATCATATCCTGTTTGTATTGAATAAACTATATTGATGTAGGCTTAATCAAAAAATGGTTTCTTCATAAAATTTATAGCTTATTCTTTTAGCTTTCAATTGGTATAAAGTTTGTAATTTTTTTATATTGGAATTGAGAGATATGAGGTGTACAACTTGAATGCATGATCAAGCATTAGCCAAAATTTCAAATGTACACAGTCTGTGGTATTTTGAGCATAACTTATTGAATAATAAATCAAATTGTATGATCTTGTTATCATTAGAAACCTAAGACATAGAGGAACAATTTTCTAGAAGAAAGTGTTATAGAAATACATCATTTTCTTGGTCTTATTGATTATGCAAAGTTAACCCAAATGGGATGCTTTCTGTAAAAGCTAAAATAATGAATGAGTGTGTAAATAGTGAATGGTGTGTGTACATTAATTTTTTATAGAAATATTGCTAAGATTTTGTCATTGCACATACATGATACATGATACATTCATACATGTGTTTACTCAACTACATAAGTAGTACAGTAATGTGAAATTGTGTTAATGTTTATAAGAGAGCAAGTAGCACGACCACATCCTAATATTGTTGGAACGTCAAGGAAATAGGCATAAGGGAGCAATTGTGAGTAACCTAAGATGGTCTCACTTTGATTTGATATGATATTACTGAATTGAATTTGATCGATGAATATGCACTGATTGTGCACTAGATTCTAGACATGAAATGTTCGAGGAGTTTTAATGCATGTGAATACCATTGGAAGTGCTGCTTGTATGTGAATGAGACTACCTAAGTGATTCTCAATTAAAAGTGACTGAATGTTATAATTGTGTCGGACCCCAACCCCGGAGCCCGACGGTCCCAGGAGGTGAGCCCTGCCGAAGCCCATTTCTGAGATCTCCTGAGCCTTGCTGACACCCTGCATATGAACCCTGCTGTCAAATCTTAAACCAAAACTGCT
>JANZLX010000004.1:7601921-7615721 GCA_025531955.1 Erythroxylum orinocense | reverse complement strand
TTGGGTATGAATCAAGGTTGGTGTTGAAGCATGACTTAATTATGAATGAGGATAAGTTGACATTAAATGCATTACAATAAGTAATCTAATTGAGTTGATGATCAGTGAATATGAATTGCTATTACTTGGAAGTAAAATGCCATGAAAAAGAGAGAATGGAAAGTGAATGGGTAAGAATGATGTTACATAGAGTGTATGAACATGATAGCTTTGATAATTGCTTGGAATTTGAGGTTTGATGAACCAAGTGAGTCAAGATTTGATAGTTTGATGAATTGAGTTGATAATTGAGTTAGTTTGGAGTGAATTTGTACTAGAGTAAGTGATATTGGGAGGATTAGAGGTGTTTTTGATGTTAGGAAGGAGTAAGGAAGCATGAAAGAAGGTTTGGAGAGTTTGGGAGAAGTCCATGTCCGTTAAATGGACACAGGAGTCCGTTTAACGGACAACTTCAGGTCATTTGGGGACCCTTGGCATTCCCTACATAGATGTCCGTTTAACGGACAGGTTCGGGTGAAAAATGCATTTTGGGCGAATCATGTCCGTTAAATGGACACGCATGTCCGTTTAACGGATAGCCTCGGGTCAACTTAAGTATTTTGCGTTTTTGACCAGTTTTAAGGCCGAATCTCACTTAGAGGCCTCTAATATGAGTTGTAGATATGGATGGGATCTTGCAAATGGAATAAGAACGAAGGCATTTGGATGCTTGTAGAAAAAGTTATGATAATAGCGCCAAAGTATGTTCAAGTTGAGTTTGGGAAATGAACATGGTCTATTCTTTTGATCATAACTCCCTCATCCGACCTCCAATTGAGGTGATTCTAGAGGCAATGGTTTTTTAAGACATATAGCTACCCATCCATAAACGTTTGTAGCTTTTGGAGTTGATTTGAGGAAGTTTGTAATAGAGCAAGTAAGAGGTCGACTAAGAAGGCATGATTAGGGTTTTGTGCATGTTGTGGTCTTTTGGTGATATCATGAGCTATAGAGCTCCAATTGAAGTAATTCTTGTGTCAAAGTAAACAAGAGTCGCAGAGTTATGATTTACATGAAAATTTCAAAATGAATTTAAGATTTTAAGTTTTCCAAATTCGATGTACGCGTAGAGGAAACAAGTTCAAGCATGGTGATTGGGTAGCATGGGCACACTATGGAACTTTTATAAGTGAATTTTGGGATGTTATAAGATTGCAAATGTATTCATGATGTCTTTAAGGGTTCACAGGGATTAAGAATGAAAAAAAATTTATAACCCTTCAAGGTTACATGCACGCTTAAGTTTCACGATTTTAAGCAAGAGAGTTGGGTTCCAGAAACGGGATCCAACATGATTATTTATGATATTCACATAACATGGCATCTCATGTGATCATACAATTCACGTAGCCAAGTATAGCAACAATTTATATCAATTTATCACTCACTTCAGCTTTGCAAATCATTCAAAGAATTTCAGTCTTATATGAATGCTATATGCATGAGACTCACATTCTTTCTTATTGTTGTGACTGAGTGCCTATCACATACTTATACAAATACTGGCCCATAGGGCTCAGTCAGAACAAAGTACACAGAGCAAAGCTCTACATGCAGAATCAGAATTTCGCAGAGTAAAGCTCTACGCAGAAGCGCTTCAATCGGGCTACTCAAGTCACAATGCCTTTATCTTAACATGCATTTTATGAAATCTATCAATATATGTCATATATCACAATCACATATGATGCTCAAACAAAACTCATAATCATCAGACCTAATCTAGCATTCAACATTCATTGAGAATTTACATAGCATTTAGAATTGCATAACAGATCAAAACACTTCCAATACATGCCAAACTACTATACTCCTCGGACTTCAAGTCCGGAATTTAGAATCATATCATAAACATTTCAATAATATGGAAGTTTAAACAAATCAAAACTATTCAGAACAAATCAATCCTGGAAAAACATGTAGACTGACTCACAAGTCGCTCCTGACGCTAATGCCTGGAAGATCTGGCAACATCTAGAGATTGACGTTCCAAATGTCCCTCTATAACAAATAATATACACAATATCACAATTTGTACCATCATAAGTATTCGAAAATGCATATGTATGGCATGAATTATGTACAATGCATGTTCATGATAATCCTGGGACATTTCCATCTAGAAGTTAAACATCTTAGAGACTGTCATTTGGATCAGTAGAGCTCCAAAAATCATCAAAATACCAAAGCATATTCAGTGAAATAACACCAGTTCATATTATTGAAAAACACGCTCACTGTACCCATCCCACTCTTTTCACTTAATCTTTCTCCATTCAATTCAAATTGCTATGATTCTTGGTGAAGATGTAGATCAATTTCTTCCGAAACTAATGGTTCAAGAATTAAGTCATTTGGAGGTCTAGAGAAGAAGTAATGGCCAAAAGAAGCAATCAAGTTTATGACCTCAATCAAAACGAACCTATTTTGGCACGATTTCCATAACTTTCATAAACAATGTTGGATTGATCTAGTTATTGGACCATTGGAACGAGGACTTCGAGATCTATAACTTTAATGAAGACCTTGAAGACCAATTCTATCTTCTAACTATTGTATCGTCTCACTTTTTCCATCATCTTACTTTCACTTCGTCTTACTTTTGCTTCGTCTTTTACGTCTTACAACTTTGTCTTACTTTTGTATCTTACTTTTTCATCTTACAACTTTTTCTTACTTTTGCATCTGACAACTTTTTCTTACTTTTGCATCTGACAACTTCGTCTTGCTTTTGCTCCCTCTCAAGAACATCTCCACTTATAGAGATCATAAATTTTGACGCCAATGTCCAAAAATTCCATAATATATACTGTTGGAAAGATTAAAGAAAGATATATAACTTTCTAGAAGGCAACTTTGATAAAATCTATTTATATCAATTTCGAATTTGCCCCTAAATTTCGAAGATGAATTTTCCATTCATATACCAACATACTGCACCCAATTCTTAACTTCATGACAACGTTTGAGATTCTTAGAGATAGAATTGAAATTTGATATCTTCATAAGAAATGTAGCCATACATTTCTAGTTTAATCCAAATCAGGAATCATCTCGTTTGGATAACTAGAGAAAACGTTGTGGCTAAAAGACTGAAACATACTCAGTGAACATTTTCCAAAATTTCCAACTTTCAATACTCTACATCTAACTCATCTTCTACCTAAATTATCTCTTCCATTCAACTCCAAAAATCACTTTACAACACTCAACGCTCATAACCTTTTAAAACACTAAATTAACACCATAACCAGAGTTTTCATCCTCCAACAACACAGTATTTATGAACAAACACATAAATGTCATTTTCTATTCAAATAATAATAACATGTCAAATTTATTTCATAAATCCCCAACTCTCAAGGATTTATTCACTACTTACCTGTTGAAATCTCCAAAATCTTCAAGTCCTAAACTCCACACAATTTACGTACTTCCTTGAGTACAATGACCAGCTTTTGGTTTTTCTTAGAGTAAAGGACACAAATGGCAATGTAGGTTTGGTGTAGGAAAGGAGAAGCATTTAAATCTCTAAGAAAGTGTTTGATGGGAAACTCTGTGTACGGGAAGAAAGTTTGAAGAAGATGATGATGATGAAGGAACTTAGACATATGACTTCACCTTTTAAATCTCAGAGAATAGTAACCTACTTCTACCAAAAGTATAAAAACCTAAGTGACACTTGTCACTTTCCCAATACCTAAGCTCTAACTTAGTTTCTTTTGGAACTAACTCCGTTGACTTTCATCTTTACAATCCAACTATCTCCAAAGCTTCTTTTGATTTCTTTTTCCTATTTTCTAAAATTCCAAAATTTATTCCTAAATTCTCCAAAATTCACAAATACCATATTTCCACTAATCACTTATATTTCCAATGTCAAAGCATTCATAATTCTCAAAAATTCACAAATCAATCTAATTATACCTGGAATTATTCATGAGTGCATGTACAGTTTTTTATGTGTAGATAAATTCACTATTCATATGTATATGTATATAGCATACTGTGCATGAATAAAGAAATGCATCTCTAACTCTCGTTAATCCCTCACATTTATCATTCTAAACTTCCCACAAGTGATGGGATGTTACACATAATGTCATTACATTACAAAATCATTCATATAAACTTTATACACATTTTGATACAAAACAATGAAATGCATATGAAGGTGCGAATTGGTCTCAATCTCTATCTCCTACGTGAATGTAGTGACTAGACTCTTGTTTGTCTAATAGGGTAACTCCTCTAAGCCTAAAAAATAAGGTTGCAATTTTTGTGAGTTTTGCAAACTCAGTGAGGTAACCATCCTCAATGGTTAACTCAATTCATACAACATGTTAACATATATAACCACATAATTCACATCATTTCATTTGTTATGTAGCATCACATATCTCATTTAGAGCAGTCAAACCAATCATTTCAACCATTTATAATACACATATCAGTTATAAGTGCAATGTATATGAAACTCACTTCATTTATTAATTTCTTATGACTAAGTGCCTTTTACTAGCTCACATCCCTTGTGGATACCAAGCTTATACTACATAATGTCCCATAACCTTTAGTGCATACCAGGTACAGTCACAACTGAGCCAGAGGCTTTTATCACATTTTAAGTTTTAAGCTCTTTAGGTTGGTGACTTTAGTCACATCCACCTTTATTTTTTATGCGCTCATGTAATGAAATACATCACATTCTCATATTCTCAATCAATTGCATGATTTCATATTCACATTGAAAACAAATTTATTATTAGTCCTTGGTCCGGTATTCAACAAAATTGTTGAGTACATTTATTTTAGTCAGATTCACATATAAGGAGTACTTCAAATATCACATCCATCCATCAAACGCCTCGGCCTTCCAAGTTCGGAATCAACACAATCATATTCATAAAATAATTCAATGCAGAATTTAAAACAAACAAGTAATCAAGTGAGACCATCTAAGTCCCGACAACGTCCGAATGTTGACGCTCTAAATGCTCCTATATATCATGCAATATACATTTACACATATCAAAAATTTTCACACTTATTTAAATACTCATTTATGCACATAAGTATATACGAATTATGTACTATGCATGCTCAATGACAATCTCGGGTACATATCTATTATTCTCATCACATGATCACTCATATATCAAAACTCACATATGTATGATTTGAACTTAGGTTCAGACCTCAATAAAACAAATTTATTCTAAGTTCATAATTCAATTAATCATTTTAGCTTTTTCTCAAAACAGACTTTCGAGTCAACTTTGCATGATCATTACGATAAGGAAAATGGAGTATTTAATTTAGGCAACACTTTCTTTTAGAAAATTTCTCCCCTATATCTTAGGTTTCTAATGACACTAAGATCATACAATATGATTCATTATACTGAAAGTTATACTTAAAACACTTCGGACTGTTCCTAAACTGTAACAATACTCTGTACTCAAATTCAAGCCAAATTTTAGAATTCTTAAAGATAGAACTAAAATTCTATTTCTTCAAAACATTTGTAACCATATGTCACTAGTTAAATCTAAATCAAAGATCATCTCATTTATATATCGAAAGATCAAGATATGGCCAAAATACCGATGTCTATTCAATGAAAACATTCCATCTAACAATATTCCAACACATTTCATCATTTTCGTCCAAAACTCTTCAATCAATCTTTTCTTAATGAATTCAGATGGACTTAAATTTTTTTTTAGAGAAACAATAACATTTGAGGAGTTTTTTTGTTCAAATTTCACATCATTTGGAGGTTGGGAGAAGAAGTTATAACCAAAAGAATGATGTTCGAAACAGTTAACTATCAATACGTGCACTTCCAATTAATCCTCCTATGTCACGATCGTGTTTGTACACAATCGTGTAACCCCTTAATGCCCTTTTTGTCACAATCATGCTTATGCACGATTGTGCACTATCTCTTATTCAAGCTTCATTCCAACTCTTCTCTGGTCTATTTTGCATGGCCATTTTGACAAGGAAGATGAAAGATTTATGCAAAACATTCTTATAAAACAGTGTTCCTTTATGTATTAAGTTTCTAATGAAACTAATTTCATGCAATTTGTTCAATATTCTACAAGTTATGCCTAAATTACGACGGATTGTTCCCAAATCATGACAGAATCCAAAAGCTCAAATTCAGTTCAAATTTTAAAATTCTTAGAGACAGAATTCAATTTCGATTTCTTCATGCAAAATATAGCCATATGTCTTTAATTTAATATAAAATTAAAATCATCCCATTTTTTTCTTCAGATTAAGATATGGCTAAAGTACAGATGCATGTTCAATGAAAACACTGCATCTACACATTTTCCAGCACCCTTCAAGATCATTTTCATCTTAGTTCATCTCTTTTGCTTAGTCTATCTCTTCTAGCTTATTTCCTCAATATTTCCCCTTCATCCCTGCCTCCATTTTAGTTCAATTTCAATTACAAACAAATCATACTCTACATTTGATCATAATATCGAAAACAGAACTTGTTATACATGCATATTCACCATATTTTTTGTACCTCTCCATTTTCTTTAACACTATCATTTCATCTCCAACTATCACCTTAATCCTTCCTATTTCAAAACATTACATTACACTAGCCTTTTCCTTAACTCCTAGTCACTTAAATACATCACTATAACAATTTATGAACTATTACTCATCATAAACACAAAAACCCAACCATGAATACATTCATTTATTCATCCACGACTTAGCATAAAAATCAACTCTATTTACACTTTCAATCTATCTCATAATGATCATTTTAAATGCCTTCATTTAGTCAACCCAATAATGTCATTAATACACTAAAAAGAAAGACCATAAACCTCTTTATTTTTACACCTATGTTACAACATACATGTAAGTTCATGATCATGATCATTCAATCTCAAAATACTCATCATAAATGTTTCATTTAACAAATCAAGAAGAGTAATGCTTATACTTACTTGTTTAGCTTAAATGTCTTCAAATCACACTTAACCCTAGCTTCTCCAACATTCACGATTATCATCATAATTCAAGGTAGAAGGGTTAGGTATTTTAGTAACAAGATGGAGAAGACAACAAATCTCAAAGAAACAAAGTGAAAGAGTTGGACAAAAGTCAACATGATGAGGGTGGTAAGAGTTTCGTAGATGGAGAGAAGAATGAGAAGATAAGAGCAAATGAACAAAATGAAGAAAAGAAGCAAGTTTTGTAAATGCCAAGTGAAAGACCACAATATGGTCTTTAATTTAGGTAAATGAATAGAAAGTGGTAAGTTGTAGTGACACTTGTCACTTTCTTATCGTCCCATTTTGGTCTTTTATTAAGCTAGTTCATTTATCTCCAATTTTCAACCCAATTTTCTCCCAATTTTCAATGACATTTGTCATTAAATCCCAATGTCATTTATAAAAATTTTCACTAACATTTGACCCTTATTTCTACTGCTATTTATCAATTATTCTTCCACTTGGCATTTTTCTAGTCCAAAAATACCCTTAAATTCTAAAAAAATTCATATTTCACCAAAATTTCTAATTCACTACTTATACACTCAAACTCAACTTTTAAGACACATAATCTATAATTCACATTATATTCGCATTAAAACAATCATTTATACCCAAAAAATGTCAAATAGGTGCATGAACAATTTATTGTAATGTGTGCAATATTCCTGTTCATATGTGTGTATGCTAACATTATGCATGAGCATAAAATATACTTTTCTAATCTCTCATTGATATCTCATAGGTATCGAATTTTAGAGTTCTAACCCTAGTATGGAAATGAAATGTTACAATTCTATAACAAATTATACATACAAAGGATTGGAAGCAACCTTTAATCAGGTATAGGATTGGCAATGGATAAGAGACTTCATTTTGGTTTGATCAATGGTATGAATTGGGTCCATTATACAACTAAAGGAGATTTAACTCTATGGGAAATCTTGTACCTCTGAGGACTAAATTTCATGAGTTGATCAAGGGAAACAATTAGATCTAGCAATTTCATTCCACCAGAGGAATAAGTGAAATTCTCAATTTCATGCCTATATACTCATTAGATACTTTCTTATCAAACATCATCCAATGGTGAGATGATAAGTCCAAAAGCGTCACATTGCATTTTTGTTGGAGACAGCTACATGATGCCCTCAACCCTTACATGACCTGGTTTAGGATACAAGCATATCCCCTGCACACTAATTCACTCTATTGCTAGATGAATGGGGCAGATTGGCAATTAACACTAACTGTGAAATCTGTCTGTAAGATAGTGATAGTTTTAACCACATATTCTTTGGAAGGGGGTTCTCAGCTTGGATATAGGGTAATTTTCTCTCACATTTTGGTACACATTGCAACAAAACTAATTAGCTTGAGATAGTTCAATGGGCTGTACATCTTGAGCTTAGGAGTAATAAATTACACGGTGCACCTCTAGTGGGCAAGGAGCTTATCTATCAGAAGATACTTACACATGTTCAACTATCCATCCTATCAAGTAATCATCATTAAACTTTAAGTACTGAGATTAGAAGTAGATGGAGTCTCTGGTTTTGGTTTTCATCCCTTGAGTTGTACTGGTAGCTCACTACTACCTGGTTAAACAACGAGGGACATAAAGATTATACTTTTGTATTCCTTCTTATTAATTTAATTCACTTATTTTTCAAAGAAAAGGTAAGAAGAAAGAATGAGACCATCTACTATTTGTTGGTTATTTTCTCAAAAGAATAAGATAAAAAACAATAGGAAATTAATTCTGTAATAAACCGACCTCGTAACCAGTTTAAACCGTCAACTACTTGAAATAAACAAAATTCAAAACATAACATTTTTCATTACTCAGATAACAAATATCTAAAAATAAATTCAAGATAAGGTGCTGGTTTCAATGGATGGATGAGGTGCTGATTTTTGTGTTAAGCCCATTCAAAACCAGCACCTCATCCATCCATATTCTTATAATATCTCTGACAGTTTTTCCTGGAGCCCTTCCTGGTCTTTTACGTTAGGCTATTTTATGGGCTAATGGGTGATAGCATTGTTTAATAAAATGGAAGAGTAGTGTAGCTTTGATGAAGAAAATGGTGGTAGTTGTACGCTACTGTCGAATTCGATGATTAAGTTCGTCAACAAACAACAGTTTGCGTAATTGATATAGTTCAACAAGTTCGTTTCATAATCGAAATAATTAAAAGTTACAGGTGCAAAAACAAGAGTATGTCCTAAAAGCTACTGATCATCAGATCAATCCGCCAGTGTAAGGAACCCCTGTTTGAGGTAGCCAACTATCCCCCTTCAAGAATGTTGACACAGTAAAATTAAAGGCGTCGGTAGCATTAATTACGTGGTAACCAGGCCAAGTAACTCTATTGGTAGTATTTGATCCCGGTCCAGAGTTATTATACTCGGCATAGTATAACGTGCTCAATGCAAAAGTGTCATTCCACACATGCCATCCAGCTGGGTTTATCAAACTATCCATGAATGTTTGCATATAGACAGTTCTTGAGTACATCTTCCATGGCCTTCCAAGATAAGTCTGGACCGTGAAATTGCTTGAAGCCAAATCTGAAGCAGCAGTAATTGTACAATTATGTATAGATGTGCCAGTGTTTTGGTTTAGATCAGTTCGACCTTGTGCAGTAATAGAATTGAACTGTCCTTTTATAGGCTGACGAGGATACAAGTTGCAATTCTGAAGAACAACAGCAGCATTTCCGAATATGAAATCCACCGTACCATATATCTCACATTCTCTATAGAATTGTCTAAGGGAATGTGCATATAAGGTGTCCTGATACCCCTCAATACTACAAAGATAAAATGTGGATAAATCAGCTCCATTCCTGACCGCAACAGCCTGATTTTTTATTGCTCCGGCGGTGTTACGAAATGTTATGCCTACTGCAATAAAGTTAGACGCCACCACAGCTACAAAATGGACCATAAACATCGTATCGTTTGATTAAAATCAATTCTATACGTAACAAGAAAATATTTATCCATAAATTCGGAAATAAATTCGGAAGACAAGGATTCTCTCCTTTTATTATTTAAAAACTGGTTTGGATTATTTTTTAGACTTACAGAACGTTGCCGAGCTGAAAGTAGTCCAATTATCGGCAACACTGTGGTTCCCTGTGATCACGGTCTGATTGATTCCATCTCCGATCATCATAAGATATGTCTTGTTGCTTGGAATGGATACGTACTCCTCATAAACACCAGCTGCTATATAAATCAAGAAGTAGCCATTGGTACCATTTGAGTTCGTTGGAGCAGCAGTAACAGCGTCATTGATAGTGGTATAGTTCCCACTTCCGTCCTGACTCACTACAAGCATATCATATACCGATACCTCATCTTCGGTTGTCTGTAGAAGGTTTCTCCGACTGAATGATTCGTAAATTTTTCGTGTCCGGCTAGACATGTGTAGGTGCATTTTCCCATGTCTAGATACACGTTGCCGACCTGTTGGCTGCCATGTCAAATTTCGCTTGGGAACCCAAGCTTTCGTGAACAAAGCCAGAGATACGCTGGAAAGTTTTGTGTCATTAATCAAAGGGACTGAGAGTTCATTATAAACTATCCAAGCAGAAGCAGTAGTTTGTAGGCCATCTCGACAAGTTTGTAGGTTGGTTATAATGGCGCTAAGCAATGTTTGCACTCGATCGGCGTGGAAAGGACTTAACGTTGTGTTCGTAGCATTGACTGTTTCGAAGGAACTCAACAAGAATTCAGTATTTAAGCTTGCTAGCAACTGGCAATCCTCCAGAGCACGAACAGCGGCCGTAGACAAAACGGGCAGACCACTGAGGTATCTATGTATTAAATTCAAGAATTTAACTGATAGGGACAGAGATTTTTGAATTGAAAACCGACCGTAGTCATATATATTGGAAGTATTATTGGGGAGAACAGAAATGCAATAGGGAGGGTCTGGCAAGGACTTGCAGATGATTTCTGGGGACACGGGTTTATGAGGTGCCAAATCACCTGCTAAACATTGGGTGCTTAAGGAGGTAAGAACTAGGACTAGGAGATATAGTATTGTTATCAGAAATAACTTAGAGCCCATTGTATGCACTTTGCTGGATACAAGAGAAAGAGTTGGCTAGCTAAGAGAAGAGTGATATACTTCCGATGGCTGATGGTGTTACTTGCGCTTAAATGAAAAATATGAGATGCAATTTTTTTAGTGAAGTCATGAAGTAGTTCCTCTAATAAAACTTCTTAATGATGTTTTGATCTTTTAAACCTTTTTCTAACCGAAGCACTCTTCGCGGTTTAATTGCAGAGATTTATGTAGCCATGTCATGTGTTCGTAGACAAGTTGAACAATCAAAACTCTGCTAATTAAATAATGCCATATCAGATAGTATAAGTATTGATTTATAACTTATAAATATAAAAATATCATCATAACATTGTCGAAATCTCAACAACATTATATAATACTATTATCATAATAGACTTCATAAGGTTAACAAAATCTAATACTTGAGGATCTAGAGACTATATTAGGAATTTCTGGAGATGCATTAAAGTATAATTAAAGATATCCTTTCAAAACGTTGTACGTTTTTCTGCTAAGATCCTGAACCGTGGACTTAGCTTAACGTGCATGTGCAATTAAATTGTTTTTAAGATCAACTAAGATCCTGAACCGTGGGCTTAGCTTAACGTGCATGTGCAATTAAATCGTTTTTAAGATCGAATCAGATGGGCTCATTTCAAGAACTTCTTAAAAAAAAAATTCTTTTTGAATTACATATATAATAGAACACCTGCAACTGCAAGATATTCTATCAAATGAACTTCCTTTTACCTTTATCCTCAGGTACAAACTAATCATACTGGTCTACCCGGAATAACCAAGATGAATGGGAGCATCTACTTCGCAACGAGAAGCAGTTGACTTTTAATAAATTCACCCTATCACACCAATGCCTGTTCAGTTCAGACGGTCTATTAATTCCTAGCTTAACAACGGCATAAATAAATGAAAAATATCTAAACCTTATTCCCTTTTTATGTGAAAATTGATCAAAATGATAGATGATAGACAACATAGGAATTTACTTTCGAAATAAGGGGAGGCTTGCTTGATTAGTGAGAAAACTGCGGCCTGTTTTGGAATATATGAAACTAAGCGTGTGGTCAACAAAGGCCAGTTGGTCAGCCTTACATCCTACTGACTAAGAGGCAACGACACCTGGCGCAATCATTTGAGCTCATGTTTTCTCTTCTCACCACGTTTCAGGTTTCAGACCCTCGAGGTAATAAACTAGTAAAAATTACGTCACATATTCAATCATGGTAAATTTCATTCAGAATTTTCTTCAGAAGTCCACAACAAAATCAGTATGACCCAGTAGTGAGAAAAAAGGACAAGTAATTGCTTGTAAGTAAGCAAATACAGATGCTGAATACCAATAAATAGAGAGATTATCCAATGTAAGTTTAAATGGATTTGTTATTACTTGAAGATTGTAAACAACCAGTTTTTCTTAAAGGAATTTTGCATATTATATGAAGTAAAAATAAATGATGATTTCACGTTAGGAAGGGAGAAAGGGTAGGAAGAACATCACTACAACATAGTAGAGTTAAATTTTGGCTATGTGTTTTTCTTTTTTGCTATGAATTGAAATTCATAGCTAAAAGTTACTCTTTGGTTACAAAGTTTCAAAATCGTAGCCTTTTGAAATAATACTACTAGCATGGAATTCTTTGCAGGTTTTTTAAAACTATTAGCGATGTTAAGGATAGGCTACGTTTGATATTTGTAGTTAATAAGAGTTGACTGGCATTTTTTAATTCTGAACATAGTTTTGTAGTAAAGGTTTTTTAGCTACAAAATAAAAATATTTGGTGCTGAAAAATATTTCGTAGCTGAAAACATTTGGTGACTTTTTTAATCTGTTAACATATTTTCATAATGAAATGTTTTAACCTAAAAAATATTTTTTTGTAGCTAAAACACATAAATCCTATAACTATCAACTACAAAACATATTTCATAGTGGTTCAGTCGGATTTTGCTGGGGCTGAACGTTATTGCTTGGATCCATGATTCTGTTTGACTTCGGTTAAAGCATACCTGCAAAACAAACAAGGTATGCCGGGGGTTGATTCCCAAAGGCCCCTCCGATACTCAAATCAGTCTTTTTTTAGAGGGAATTGGTCGCAGAGAACAGAGAAAACTAGGGTTGTTATATCGTACCTGTATCATGGTAGAATAGTACCTTATATATAACATGGATGCTAGGTTTAGGTCTTTACGTAGATCTTTAAGTTTGCATGGGAGAATAACACCTGATAGGTCGTGGATGTGTGGAGATGGACCTGAGCCTAGCACAGCCGACCCAACCATAAGCCCCCTACTCCTCGAGACTGAGCCAAGGGAAGGATCGGAGGAGTACATAAATATGAGACAACGTGTTTCTCAGGTAGCTAGTGCTAGGCCCGATTGATCGATTACGTTGTGATGCGATCGATCGAGCAGATGTAATGTCTCAGCGGACCGGCCGAGGATAACCGACCGATCGGCTGTAGCGATATGGCAGGTCGATCGGGTGTAGTGTTGAGGTCAACCAGGCAGGAGTAGTGGCTGGGCCGATCAAAACGATCGACTGGATGGCTAGACTTAAACAGAGCTCTAGGCGTGATCATTACTGACGGTTCGCGTTTTCTGACAGGTTGTCACGCACGTCTTTCT